>DVPD01000897.1:0-10086 GCA_018237605.1 Apyrrothrix (Melanopyge) sp. n. Burns01 | reverse complement strand
ACTTTACTCAATCTTAAAATGAGTGTAGGACGCCCTCCGGCCAGGTGAGATGACGATCTGCGAAAGGCTGCAGGCAGGCTACTGCTGCAGCTGGATGCAGCAAGCCGAGGACAGGGCGCTTTTGCGCTCTTTGGGGGAGGCCTTTGTTCAGCAGTGGCCTGAAACAGGCTGATGATGATGATGATGAAACTCTTTTACTTCATGTTATTTAGACGCATACATTGAGAGATACGTAAAATTTAAATAATGTAATACTCTGCTCGAGTCTATGTTTATAGAACGGTGCGGTGAAGATAAATATACTTACATATTTTAATACTACACGCAAATATGATTATAAATATTATCTGTGCTAAAGTACTGTAAATTATCAACCTGCGATTTCTTTAAGTGGGTGAAACTGCGGGACACGGTCACGTTATAAATTCATCCAACGAGGGCGTCCTTGTGCGATACGATTACGTACTTTTTACTTACTTCTCTCATACTTGTCAGAACGAATTTTGGAACTGAATTACTGTAAAACAAATTCTTAATAACCAGTACATTATTCAAATGGAGAAAGAGAAGCAAATTTTCTGACGATCTGTTGCAAACAAACACAATCCTTCATTTAAAATAGCTGTTGTAGTAAAATTCTAGGAAAATAAATAAGGTGGTAGGTTACGTTTTTAAGGCCTGAATAAAATTGTTCAACAAACCGAAGACAAACAAGGCATATAAACTTATAACGGGCTTATAACTAATGGTAGGTTTCGAAGATAACAAATTTGTCAGCATTACATGGCTGTCGACTATGAAATGTTTTTTTGTATTCAGTCTACCGTCGTAATAGAACTCTGGAAATGATATGTACACATTCGTTTAAATGTGTTAAGGAATTATTAAAAGATAATAAATATTAAAAATACCTCAGGGATATACTTACTTTTTTCACCTGATGATTTTTTAATTTCGTTTGTATACTCGCATGTGATTATACTGACATTTAAAGTTTGCTGAACATTTTCATAATGTCGACATAATAACGGCGTACGTCATATACATAGATTTAAACTAAAACGTAATATCACGACTGTAAGCCCTCAAGAGGTAGGCACCTCCTGTGCTTACGTCTCTGTAACAGAATCACATTTTTCATAAGTTACGTTTACGTCCTATAATGAAATATCAGAGACACTGCTAGAAATTTAAACTAGAAAATCTAATAATAAAAATCTAAAAATATACATCTGTCATGGGGCAGATGTGACCAGTGCAGCAGGAGCAGACGTGTTCTGGAATGGAGACCAAGACTTGGCGACTGTTGTGTAGAACTCCCTTCAACTAGGTGGAGTGAGGATATACGCAAAGTTACTAGCACAGGTTGCATACGGAGAGCTGGAGATCGAGCTCAGTGGCGTGCTATCGGAGAGGCCTATGTCCAGCAGTAGACGGAAGCGGGCAGAAAATTACGATGATATTATGTAGGTATATAAATGAAGGTGGTGATTATAGAGTAAAATTGTAAATGATTATCATGTTCTTGTACTAGGAAACTTGATTTTAAAACATGGAAATCGAGAGTACAAGTTAAATACTTAAGAACCCAGATACCCCTAACTTTGTAAAACGCCAGAATACTAATTGACCACATTAGATTTAAGCCATCAACCATCAACAACTTTTGTTAGCAATTAGTAATGCTGGATTTGAACTATTTTCCTCAGACATCATTGAGAGCACATTGTGTCACAATATTTCCTGATCATCATTATACTACATTACTTCCTTTGGTATTATTTCCTTTCTTATTATTTGGTAAAGGTCAAAATCACGTCAACGATATCATTTTCACATAGTACATTGGATCAGTGGTAGTGTGCGAAAATCATTGTTAAAAAAACTTAGTTATTTTATTCCGCCAATCTATGGTGGTAATAAATGTTTGTATAGTGGTAATTAAGTTATGTATGTAACAACGAAACACAGTCAATTACATTACCACAGGTAAAAGACGATGCCGAAAGAACTTAACCTTACATATTGTTTTACGGATAACTCCAAAAGAATTTTCATGAATGCTAGTCATGGTGAAGTCTGAAAAGTTTAAAGATTCTAAAAAGTTTAAAGTTTAAACATTTTACTCTACTTCAATTTGACATCAGATTCAGAATCAGGATTTCTGATTTTGGCTAGTTAGATGGATTACGACATGAAACAAGTTAAGAAATATTTAAGCTCAAAATTGTCGTGTCATTAATTGAAATTAAAAGTTGGCAATATTGCCTGTCTGTACTTGAATACAAGAAAGGTATGGTAAATTATCTACGGATTTACACCGACTTGATGATGAAGTGCATTACTGTGCAAATATGTTAAAAGTTATTTTTAAACTGTTTATATTCGTTCCACGGCTAGGTACTTGAACATCAATCATGAAATTAAAAACGGCAATAATGAAATAAAAGCAGCTTGATACGTCAAAAAGGACCCGTGTCCAACAGTGGAACGTTAAAAGGTTGATGATTGACAATTATGACGACGTCAGACAGTGAAATAATTAAGCACCACACACTATGTCCACAAACTTAACAATATTAGTATTTCGTATAGTCTCTGATTAATAGTCTGCGGTTGCATGGTAGAATTAATTTGCTGACATTCCAATTTCGAGCACATAGTCGAATAATTACTCATTTGTTATTGGCAAATTGTTAATAAAAAAATTAACCACATCCAAACACAGTTTTAAGTTTAAAAATTCAAAGACACCAGGAATAACTCGACGGATTGCTCCCGCGTGTGATATCATTACAGGGAATTTTACAATTAGGAAGAAATAACCATTATGACACACCCAGCTTTATGACATATAGGTACTGTTATCAAAATAAATATAACATCCTGTAATTATTTGACTTTCACTGGTTATTTAGTTTTATAATAGCCAATAAACTCAACCTGTCAAGATGTTTATGATAGAAACATTTTAGGAATACAACTTGAATGGTAATTCGAATTATTTTAGAATAAGATTCTTTTGTCCTTAACTGTAACGGTGTCCCAATACCATCTATAACACCTAAGCGATACAAAACCGTATTCATTTCTAAAAGCGCAACAAAATATCTCACATTTACTTTTTGTGCTAATAAACGATGTTACATATGTAAAACATTCAAATAATGACACGAGGAGCCACAAAACCTAGTTGCAAAACACAACACAATAGGAAAAAACTACGAAGTAATTAGCGAATTTGTAATTGTGTAGAGGAACCCGTTTCCACTAAAAAACGAGCTGGCGAATTAGTGACTAAAATGCGACCAATGCAAAAAAGCTAATTGCTACCGCTCCAGAAATGGTAAGTGAAAATTTATATCACTTTTCCTATAATGCGTGACAAAAATGACGACGAAGAAGTTATTTGAATAGTTTTTGAATTATGACGTGTTCGTTGATTTATTTTTGTCATGTTTTACGAGGTAATCTTGTTGCAGTTATTCCCTCATTAATAACACTGAGACCTGATGCTGTGAAGATTTGGAACATGAACATACATTTATATCCAACTTTTAAAATGTTTGAATAACTAAGGTCAGCTACAGCAGATGTATTGTAATTTCGCTGTATTTTGGCTTGAAGATAGGTTGTTATATGTACAGCAATTGCTTTTAACGGTAAACTGTATAACCTATATGAGTACGTTTATTACTCCTGTAATAAAATAGCGTCACTTAAATTTCACGGGATCTTAGCAATATTAAATTTGTTTATGCTTGGAAATGTACGACCGAATAAAAAATATTCTCATAAAGGCTTAGCAAACTTTCAAAGTTATTAGGCTTCACTAAAAAATCTAAATATTTACTAACATGATGTGAACATGAGTACTCGACTACTGAATCAAGATTTAACTTTCCTTTTTTTTAGTCAGACTGATGCTTAGGAGGTATTTTAATCGTTACATTATATTAATCTTATTTATAAACTAATCAACTTTATTGTTCTAACAATAAAGTTGATTAGTTTATAAATTTTGTAATAATTTTGTAATAAATTTTGAAACTTTTAATTATATTCTAATTAAAAGTTTCTATTTTTCACTTCTATTTCAATAAACAAACACCTATTTTTTCCTCGCACTTTATAGAAAATGAAAACCTTCGACTTACCTTAAGTTTGAAAGATCGATTTAAAAACACACAGAAATCACATATATTATTCTATTACATGTCACGTAAACACTTTATAATTGTATTTAAACTAAGAACACAACACTCACTTAAAATAAACTACACTGGATCTGAAGCTTAAAGTTCAGATATTTACGGTTTGTCATAATAGTAAGATAGTAGGGATGACAGGTGTCACACTATCGCGATGTATTAGCGGGAAACCGGCGCGAACCAGCCTGAGCAGGTTTAGACCGGATGGCGTGCGGCCAATTACTGAAGACCTCCGCAAGCCCGCGCTGAGCGTCCCACTGCGCATGCTCTAACACGAAGACACGATTGACACTTCAAGCTTATACGTGTTAATTCTACAGAAGAATATTCATAAGTTAGTTTTTACTTTGTGATAAAGGTGATTTACTTCGATACTCGCTTAATAAATTCAGTAGGGTATCTCAATGTAGACTCACATTTTAGCTTTATATTAGGCTTTTAAATTTGTTCCTTTATAAAAGCATTTATATCTATGTAAACGTAAGTTTGAAAAATTATTTAAATTTATTTTTCCTACTGAATGAGTGTAATTTAGAGCTGTTGCTTACCGAATAACTGCGACCAAAAGTCTGCGTGTGGTTCTTGTTTCTTGATTCAGTGACAATAAAACTTTCATTTAATCATTTTGTTTCATAATTAAATATAATATTTGGCCTCTAGCAGATATTTAGTTTGATTGTATTCAGTAAAAAAAAAAACAATACCGGATCCCCAGGATTCCAAGACATACCATCAACGGGTTATCCACCAACATGTTACTCGTATTATGTCGAACTCGTATTAACCCTTCAGTGGAGAACTGTTTTTTTTTCACAGCCATTTTCATTTACATAGTTACGGTTACTAAACCCGTTTGTGAGCATTTAATATACTCACAAAACTAATATTTGTCATCATTATGATCATTATCGGCCTGTCCAAGTCCACTTCTGGACATAGCCCTGCCTTGAAGGTTACTTGCTTATAATTCTCAGGAATGGGAGGTTGAGGACCGCTGATCATAACTTCTCGCGCCGCCTATGCTGCTGCCCATAAGGTGCCAAGGCATTTGGCCCTGCCTAGACTGGCCACGCCATTCTGCGATCTGACATATCATTCCTCTTAAATACTTATGTTCTGAACAATTTAATTTATTTAACAAAACTAGCATAATAAGAAGCATTTTGACTCGAATATTAAGAATTTATTTATAGCACAGGAGAACTGTTTAATAAAAAGAGATAGTGAAATCTTTCTTTGTGTTTCTCAGCGGGCACAATTAAGCGGAAAAATTTCAAGCATTGCTGACATTCATCGAGAGCAAAATTAATCCGCACTACGGGACATCTTTTTAATCGCTAAAAGCTTTAACATCCACTCCCTTTTATCAGAACGATTGTACAAAACCACTCAACCCTTTTAAACCCCAATCCGAAGTGCGTCCGGTCGTTAGCGGACATTAATGGAATCCACCCGGTTACTCTCCCGTGAAAATAACAAGGAATAAGGATTTTGGACACTCAATCTGTGTTTGCAAAAACATTGACGATACAAAATGCGTTTGGATGTGCCTGTAACGGTTAGTTTATTGTGGTTCGATATGAGTTTTCATAACTCGTTATTCCAATGCTTGAAAGTCTCGTTGGTCGAGCAGTTGCAAGCGCGACTGCTGAGCGAGAGATCGTAGATTCGATCCCTGGGTTGGGTTATTATTATTGGGCTTTTTTCATTTTAAAATCCTAGTCGGAGTCTGGATTTGTACCCGGTGTATAGCAATAACTGACTGACTAACCACCTATTCCAAGGACTGTGTAACATAATACAAATAGAAAACCATCGCCTTAATGTCATAAAAAAAACTTGTATTGGTTTTAGTGAATACCTGTCTATTTTCCAGAACTAAGTACCCTTTCATACTTTTGGACCTTCCAAAACATAGCGTTTTTTATTAAATAAATACTATAAGCTCGCCAATGTATACTCAAGTCAGATCGTTAACCACAAGAACAGGTTGAAAAATAACGGTAAGTGTTAAGTGTTTAGGGATTATATATTTATGATTACTACTTTATGTGGTCACGTAATGTCTACCAATCCGTACTTGGTCAGCGTGGCAGACCATCGCCTTAATTCTGCTTATTCTGAAAGAAAGCCCGATTTAACTCCTACCTGATCATGGTATAAGAAGGAAGACATTATAGTTATGGTAATCAGGTATAATTCACTAACCCTAAGCCGGAAATATAAAACTGCGCTATGCAATTACTTTCTAAGACGAATAAACTTGAGTTACAATAAGAAGGGTTCCTCAAAATCAAATCATTGCGTGAGTATATGAATTAGGACGTTAAAAGACGATAGAAGAAAACCCTATGAGGTTTTAGCCAGCTGGAGTCCGCTAAAATTGTCTGTAACCACAATGAAAACGATTACCAATTTCTCCATTTTCATTTTTTTTTACACTAACATGCATTCAGTTCGTTACAGAGCATGTCTTTGAATTTGCCCACTATCGTTCTTTTCTTAGGTACCACGTGTCCTACTTGATGACCGAATACGACTGAAACCATTAGTTCGCCTAAGTACAGATAATAAAGTCTATGAAGTCAAGAAACAAAATCCAAGCCCAAAAATTACTAAAAACACAAGCGGACTTCTACATGACCAAGTATTCGACCCGGGATTTGACCCAGTAGCTGTCGATCGGCAGTCGCGCTTGCAACCAACACGACCAACGAGGCCGTCATCTCAAATAAACCTCAAATAAGACTACTTATCAGCCAGTTACGTTGGTATTAGGTGTTAATGAGCATATTAGTTACGTACTGTCGCTTGTTAACATTGTTGTAGGAATAGTTCAGTACCATCACATGTCTAGTTAATAATAATAGCAATTAGTTATTATAGTCGAGGTCAGCAAAGAAGCGTTGCCAGTCCAAACTACTGATATGGACCTCTCTAGTTCACTTAGGCGGCAACTACAACATTCAGACCTAACAACAATTGTTTTATAAAAGTTCGGAAATTATATGCTGTATGATGCAACTTGTACATTAAATAAAGTAATAGGCCCTAAGATAAGCTGTACGTTTCAGTAATCAATACCTCGTACACGCAAGAACACAATTATGTACTGAGCACTTTGTTTATTATTTTATGTTAATGAAACCCGGTGACAAAAAATATGCAAATAAGCATTAATGGTCGAGCTTGGCCGTAATTGATCAGAAGATTGAAGATAGATTATAGCCTACAAGTGTATTATCCTGTAACATTTAATTGTTAAATGATGCAAAAATTGATATATCTTAATCTACAAGACAGTGTCACGTCTTTGGGAATGCGTCTATTTATTTACTGTTCGTCTGTTGTATAGTTTGGTACACCATGGGCAATTGAGTTTGACTGGGCTCTTAAGGTTGAGCTTGGAACCGATTAAATCCCCTTACAACTTTAGCTTAATTATAAACAATGGATTTCTGCAAGATAACCTCTGATACAATTAACTAATTATCTATATTAATTAATAGTTTTCAAACAATCTCCTTTATTAACCTTAATGAAACGAATAGAGGTCAAAGAAATGCGTTATATATGTATATCTTCGAAATGAATCACTTTCCTAGTTAAATTCAGGAAAGTGAGTCAAAGCGTGATAACAGAGTTTCGGTTACTAATAATTTTGTATTTAAATTTGTATAGCATGGTAGATTTGTATACTAATACGAAAATACGAGGCGTCCTAATAAAGGTTTTACGAATCATCATCTGTCTGCGCTAAACTCATATAGATCTTCGGCCTCATTTGTTTGATTTAGATTAATATTTGCGGATTGTATTGACCACTTTTTATCAGTCAATCATATAAAATTATTATTTTTTTCAATTATTATTCGTTCTTTCAATGATTCTTTGTAGCAATAGCAAAATGACTACAAATAGTAAAATCTCTATATTGGTGAAACGTTTTATAGAAATTCGACAAATGTTGCAATTCTCGTATGAAAACTGGCTCTCCTCCAATTTCCTTTTTCTCAACGAATATTTGAACAATTCTATGCTGTTTGATTTTTTTAACAGAACACAGTCAGTTGGAATATGCTTTTTCATCGTATTTTTTATGTGCTCAAATTATTCTAATGTGTAAATAGTGTCATGAAGGCAGTAGTTATACTTGATTGTTTCTTAGTATGTAGAAATACATAATGTACAAAGGTGCACAAAGCATAACATAACATCACGTCTGAGTTGGCCCGATGAGCTAGGCAGAGGAGCGTAGTACTCCCACTTGTTACCAGTTATGTTATACGTCCCATGGAATAGAGGTGACTCTATTGCCATACACCTGGCACATAATTAGATTCTGACCTACTGCTAGCAATTTCATACAAAAAAAAGCCTCTTTCTAAGCAATCGCTCTTGCAACCAATAGACCAATGAGGCAGTCAAAGGTAATTTACAAAGCAACGCCTTAACGATAATATAATTTTAGCCTCATTTTCTCAGCAGATCCGATAATTTTGTGTTGTTGAATTCTGTTTCAAGAAAAAAAAAAAGGTAACATCACGCCTGTAACCCTCGAAGACGTAAACAGAAAAGTGTAGTATATGCCAACGTTTCACTAGTTAAGTTTACGGCCCATTATGCAATAGGTGGTGAGTCTATTACCATACACTGGGAACAAATCCAGACTACAAGCCTCTACTAGAAATTTCTACTAGAAAATCTAAGTCAGAAAAATTTAATAGTACCCGACCCGGGATTTGAACCCAGAATCTCTCTATCGACATATAGTCACCTTTGCAAGCAACACGACCAACGAGGCTGTAGAAAAAAATTATAATTTTGAAACAATCACGTTAAAAGCGTTTTTGGTTTGATAACGTGCATTTTGCTTCACGACAGGTCCCTTACGGGGAAGGCAGAGAACACCAAGTGTCGAATATCTCTATCCTTACAGATCGCTGCACTTTTACGTTCATCTCTCTCTTCATACATGCATGCCGGTTTAGAAGACTTCTGACTTCCCCGTCAGCTAGTTATTCGATCCTATTTGATGAAGATAGGTGATCTTTGGCTTCCCTCCGTACCAGCGCTCATCAACATTCACATTGTATATCTGCTTTGTCATTGTTCCATCACCCATTATCCGAACATGTCGGAACCATATGCCCTTTGTCATTTAAGAAGTATGTAACTGTATTAGATTGCTTAGATGAACTAAGCTAAATGAGTTAAACAGTACTTGGTAACAGTCTAGTAGATGAAATTAGTTGACCTGTTTGGATATAGGCAACAGTCGAGCCATTTACATACGAGCAAGACAAAACACTGTTACAATTCAATTTAATAACGAATAATTTAATTATAAAGTCTAGATTCGTTGAAATGGAAAAAAATAACATTGTTTCAGTGCAATACCAAATGGAAATGTTGCAGTATTACTTCTGAAAAATTTACTATCTGAATAATTACTGAAATAAAAAATAATTATTTCGTACGAGAGAGCGGATACTAGCATTTCTAATCTTTTTAACAGCCTCTTTGGTTGTGTTGGTTGTAAGCACGACTGCCGATCGAAAGGGTACTATTGGATTTTTCTAAGATTTTCTAGTAGAAATTTCTTATAGTGGCTCAGAGTCTGATTTCTGCCCGATGTATGGCAAAAGATTCACCACCTACTTCATAATGGGAAGTAAACGTAACTGGTGAAACGTGGGAATGTATTACACTCCTCTGTCTACCTCTTCGAGGATTACAGGCGTCATGTTACGGTGACGTTATGTTGACTGCCTTGTTGGTCGTGTTGGTGGCAAGCGCGACTGTCGATCGAGAGGTCCTGAGTTCAAATCCCTGCTCGAGTACTATTGGATTTTTCTAAAATTAGTGTTTCTAG
>DVPD01000896.1:0-10089 GCA_018237605.1 Apyrrothrix (Melanopyge) sp. n. Burns01 | reverse complement strand
GTTTTTTTATTCAATGAAGATAATGAAATTTTAATTATGAATATATTTATGTTTTTTTATGTTGTTGGGGACATAATAGCTTAGGCATCTCTCGATTCAACAAATATGCTCAGATAATCTTTCGCACACTATCAACATGCTTGCATTCCTGATATTTTAAACATTAATTTATTAAATGTTTTATGACAATATTTCATGTAGGTGTAATGTCGCTTGAATTAAATAATAATTCTTGATATCTATTTTAAAATTTTGTTCTTAGATAATTGTTATTTCAATATAGTAAATCTTTAATTTAAAATCCGTGTATGTGTCACGTTTTTATTTTGATTCGTTGTTCGAAATGCATTAATGTGTGCCGCAGGAGGGGCTGCGCACGCGGCGCGTGGGCGGCTCGCTGTCCGTGTCGGAGGACGAGCCCGACTCGGAGGCCGACGTGTTCCTGCCGCGCCGCGCGCGCTAGTGCTGCGCCCCCGCGGCGCTCTCGTATCCCCTCGTTCATTCTGTGCCGGGCGAGCGCCCGATGGAAAGTGAAGATCCGTCATAAGACGGAATAGGCCTGTTTACCCTCGCTTTAAAGATATCTAGAGAAATGTCTCCGCAGAATTGTATCTTGGCTGCCGTCGTGTGTGGCTGCTCGCGAATTATCGGATGCTGGGCCGCGAGAAATTGACCCAGACTTTCTATCCAGCCATGTATCCTTGTGTAAACGTTTCGCACAAGCAGTGCTCAAAACCCTCAGTGCGCTGACATGAGAGTCCAATCGCTTAACATTGGTAGAAACCTAACTCCGGTATTGGCACCGATGTAGCTAAGTGAGATGTATTGCCAATTATATGTAGTTAGCAATGAATTTAGTTTAGTAACAACACATTAACTTCCAACGACATAACTTTGGGCAGTTTTACTGTAAGCTCATCAATGGTAGTATTAATTGTTATAGCTTAATTATAAAAAGACAGCGAGTAAAAGTAGTGTTCTGTAACAAAATGTTTGTGAATGACTGAGTTCTCATACAGTTGACAATATGCGTGCGACAATATCTCGTATTGCAGTTTGATAGAGGTTGTGGCAGATTAAAATTGAGATGTAGATATTGTTCAGACTTGGAGTTGTGGTAGTTTAAGATGCGTTACGCAACCTGTGAGATGTAAGATTGTTCCAGATGCCTGTTAACCACAAATGACTGAAAGTTGTTTGATTTTGGATAACAGATGGCGTTTGGTGAGTATTGCATAAAATCAGAGCAATGTTGTTGCGCATATAAAAATACAAAATGATAATTACATGGAAAGAAATTGAGTGTAATGGGATGTTATGTGCTCGTGAGTACATGAATTGTATGTTTGTAAGTGGTACTTCTTGCGTGTATAATGTGCGGACACTGTAGTCTGACTTTAGCTAATTTGTTGTTATAATAGTAATAATAAGTAGGGATGGATGGCGTATTAAAATGTAGTTAAATATTATATTGGTTTTGTTATGCACTCAATCTGTTTCAACGCTGTTTATCAGAAATTCATGTAACTTTGGCCATTCAATTGAGCATACATTCCAAATAAAGAAACATAACCATTATATGTACCTGTGAACATTTGGACTCTTATATAAAAGCTGCAAGTTTGTTGTACGATATTATATATTGCACAGAATCTTTTGAAGGTGTGCTTGTATATTAGAAAATTATATGCCATAATTTAACCCCAACCCGCATGCCCAGCGTGCGGACTATGGGCGAGACCCCTACGGGGAGACCTATTTCCCGCAACTGAGAAAAAAAAATCTAAAGTACACACAGACATCGCAGTCTTCCCACCAATTACTTCCTATTTGCATAACATCATGCAGCGAGAGATGAATCACGGCGTCGTAGCATCAAACGGATGACACGACCCTTTACCAAATTGCAAATTGATTCCGGTCGATCTGTAACGAACAGTAGGGGTGTCGGCAGAACACGCAGTACAACATGGACCATGGACAACGGACCCTATGATTTTTCTATTTTACATTTGTATTATAAGCACCAGCGATTTAGGCGCCATCGGCAACTTATATAGAGTCGTTATTCGGCATATAGGATTGTTTTTAGGATAGCGTCATTGTAGTGTTAATAGAATAGAACACTTTTATTCAATCAGTAATAACAAGCCTATAATCTATATCGAAATACGAGAAAGAAATGAGCAAATCAGTATCACGACGGAAAGTGCCCACACTATGTCTTTGCTATGGGCACCCACGTACGACGCACGACTATTGATTTTCAGTGAGAGCTACTTTTCCTCGTGTGGTTCGGCGGTGGGGAGAACGAAATAAAATAAAAGTGATTAAAACAGAGATCAATGGTGGCGCAAAAAACCGCCAACGGTACAACATATTTATTCTTCAATTTTATGAGAAAGATAGGAAATTTGTGCATGTACTATCAAAAACGATGTATCTACAATCCATAATTCTAAAAGGCAACCTGTTGTACAACGAGCTAGGTTTTTATAATTACCTCCAAAGAGTGTTATCCGAATGTCCAATTAAGTAAAGTGGGAAAAAGTGAAGGTAGCTTGTGAAACCCTTGTTGACCGACAGCTGGCTCCAGTTATTGGCACAAATGTGCCATATCGTTTAAGAATTAATTTGCCACTCGGATAATTGCTAAAACCTGTATACGTAACAGCTAAGAGGTACTACGTTCCTCTGTATTGAACTCCGTATTGAAACTCACTGGTCTCAAAAATGCAGGACATCATTTAGTCCGTTCACAAAACAATTGTTACAATAAAACACAATACAAGATATTGAGTCAAGTCCGCAGTAATTAATCATCTTCAACCCTTTTCAGTGTTGCACATAAATCGCCTCTCATATTGCGAAAGTTTAAAGTCATCGTTTGTCACGCTGACCAAGTGTGATTTCACACACCTTGGAGCGCTCTAAGGTTTCCTCGCGATATTTTCCTTCACAGTTTTGTTTAGTAATATTTAAACTTTTAAGAACATAACTTGTAAAATCGTGATACGCATGAAAGTATTCAAATCGCTGATCCGCGGTGATTAATAACAAATGTTGAGTATCGAAAGCGCAAATACGAATACATCGATATACTTTACGGTAAAAATAAACATCACGGTAGTCAATAGTGTCGAACATAACATTAGTCAGTAGTGTCGAACATCACGTTAGTCAGTGGTGTCGAACATCACGTTAGTCAGTTGTGTCGAACATCACGTTAGTCAGTGGTGTCGAACATCACGTTAGTCAGTGGTGTCGAACATCACGTTAGTCAGTGGTGTCGAATATCACGTTAGTCAGTTGTGTCGAACATCACGTTAGTCAATAGTGTCGAGCATCACGTTAGTCAGTTGTGTCTTACATCACGTTAGTCAGTAGTGTCGATCATCACGTTAGTCAGTAGTGTCGAACATCACGTTAGTTAGTAGTGTCGAACATCACGTTAGTCAGTAGTGTCGAACATCACATTAGTCACTAGTGTCGAACATCACATTAGTCAGTAGTGTCGAACATCACATTAGTCAGTAGTGTCGAACATCACATTAGGCAGTAGTGGAGTAGTTCAGTAGCGTGTCCAGCACGCTCGTCAAATCGGAACTTGTTCAACAAGTAAGATACGAACCAGAACAACAAGAAGCAATTAATCATACAATATTTATTAAAATATTATTTACATAATAATATAGTATACTATGTACATACAAATATGATGTAGGATCTTTATTGCGGGCATCATCCGGGTAGTGAGAAACACTAAGTAAGAGTCATTATACTAGGGGAAACGAACATTCAAGTATTATTTTTACATTGACCGCCATTAGTTAGGTGTAGGATTTGTTCTGGCTTTTTTTACTTTGAGAGCAATGAAGTATTGCAAATGTTACAGTTTAAAGAGAATGGAATCCAGTTTTTTTTTCGATCATTTAATATCTATGTCCATTACAGACTCTGTAGACGTGATCAAAATAGGCATCGATCTTGCAATTGTGTCAATGACAAACTCTTTCAGTTTAAGAATGAGGTGTATATAGTAGAATATACTTATGGTTAGCTCAAGATCTTCTCTCGGCAGCTGGAGTGTTTTGTGTCACTTACCAGTTCTTGCTGGTCTTGTTGGTTCTTTAAATGTTGCTGAATAGCCTGGTGCTGCCGCTGCAAAGCCTGCTGCTGTAGCTGCTGTAACTGTTGTTGTTGTAGCTGCTGCAATTGTTGTTGCTGCAGCTGTTGAAACTGCTGCTGCTGCTGCTGCTGGATTATTTGCTGTTGTATCTGTTAAATTGAAGATAACATTCGGCTCGTATCATGAATTTTTTTTCTTCGAACATGCAAACTTAATCAGATTAATACTGACTCCCAAAAACATTTCTATACCAATTAAATATGTAATTATTCAATAGTAATAAGCCAGATATTATGAGCTTTAAAACAATGTCTAATGAACACAGTGTACCTGTTTAATAATTTATATAAAGACATGAAGAAATTTTCTTAAGTACAAATGTCAATTACATTTAAAAAAACAGTACCATAAGACTGCTTAGTAGTGTTATGTAGACTAAACTTAGTAGTTGGGAAGTCAGCTTAAACATATTTAAAACAACGTAGAAAGTCTAGTAGAACTACTTATGATTATCAATGAATGTGATAGAATTAAGAGATAATAATTTTAAACTGACAACTGTCATAATGTATTCAAAGTCACAATTCACCTGTAGCTTGTCATCTTCTTCTTTTTGACTTCTATATCTGAAGTCCTCTGTCTGGTTTTCAGTCTCAGACTTGTTTGGTTTAATATCTGGTCGTCGAAAACTATTATTTTGCTTATCTAAAGCCAATAGTGTATTAGCAGCCTCATATTTATCCTCAAATGTTATGCCAGCTTTCTCAGCAAGGGTCTCCAAGCACTGCAATGGCCTCTTTGCAGTTTTCCCGGGACCCTTTGCCTTATCGAGTTGCAAACCACTAGGGGATTGCTTTGGGGCAGTTCGGGTGATAGTTATACTATTTTTGTTGGCTTCATCTTTCTTGTCAGGTTTTGAGTCTAGGGTGAAATAATTTTTAGGGTATGTATTATCCTTATCTTTATCTCCGTTCAAGTTAGTGTTCTCAATAAGAGTTATTGTTGTTGAGTTGGCAACTTTTAATGTCTTGTCCTTGGGGTCTTCTTTTTGGATGGGTGAGCTGGCAGCATGCGGTCCAGATAACAGCTGTGGTGGCACATGCTGGCTCACTGGAACATTTGGGTTCTGAACTTCAGAACCCAATAGCTGTTTATCACCAGGCTTCGTGAGCTGTTGCTGAAACCCGGTACTATGGGTTGAGTCTTTCTCTTGTTCTTTTTTCTTTTGTAAATTATCTAATATTTCTGATCTGCAAGAGAAGAAAAGTTGACATGAGCAACACAGGTATCTTTTAATCTATAATAAAGCAGACAATAGTTTCTAACTAGCAAATCATAGTCACTTCAAAAGGGCTTGTCAATAATATACCTGTAAATATCTGCCATTACTCAGTTACAATAACCTATAATCTAAGTAGTAAAAATAACTATCTACTTAATTTATTATAACAGTTATAAAGAGTTTTATGCACAACTTTATGAGAGACACAGACACCAAACTCACGATTTCTATTTTCTATGAGAAAGCTGCACAATGTTCATGTTAACAATAACAATAATGAATATCAACAAGTTGCTGAGCCCAATAGTGACATAATTATTTCTGTCATTATGTCAATGTCAGCTTCAAGTCAACACTCAGAGCACAGATAAAAAAATATGTAAATTTGTTTAATCAAACAAATAAACTCATATTGACAGGTTCATTTATTGTTTGCACTTCAGATTCACATAATTCATAATAAGTCTAATAATAATGATAATATTATATAATTGTGTGTACTATTTTGATCTGGTCTCATCTTGTTTGAAATACCTATACACTTTTTTTCTGTACTGTGCTGTTTGTATTTTATTGTATCTCAGGATTGACAATAGAAGAACAATATTGTCACAGTTTAATGTTTACCATTTATGCTTAATGAAATAGCACCTGAATACAAATTAAATCATCAATGATTTGTATTTTAACTAAGGTTTCATCATTATGGTAATAGAATTATGAACAACAAAATGTTTTCCTTGAAAATAACTTTATTTATACAAGGAATAAGAATTATTTCTTGGTATAAAAAAATACAATACAGTTACAAGGATATGTTGTTCCCACACTAGAATTGTCTGTGTGGTGGGTATGTAACCCTGTTGTACTTGTTATATTGGTACGAAATATTAGTGAACAGACAATATTTATGTACTTATACATACATCTTGGTGCATTTTAACTTAAGCCTAATTATGGGAGACAAAAACCCTTTAATTTTCATCATAATGGCAAGTAATAATTGTCTTTGTGATAAGGCAGCTACTGTAATCTATGTATCTACATGTAACAACACTTGTTGAATTGAAAACTTAAGTTAATTCAACAATAGTACCTATAGCATGTTCAGCAATAGTTAGTGAACATATTAATTAAAGTAATTGTGGCCTGTATACCTATCCTATCCAATTATCATTTATTGATAGCTAACTTAAAGTTTAATAATACTTTCGTCAGCTATGCTCAATAGGAAACAATTACAATAAAATATATTGTTGTATGTATCTACCTAACTACTCCAATTACACTAATCATCAAGCATTCTAATTCTATAAGATAATGATTAACTTGTACAATAAATTTGTTCTCACATCTTAGTCCACTATGCTTAAGAAATATGATATACAAGTGAATTAATCATGCACAGAAAAACATCATTTAAAAAAATGTATTATTTAACATATAAATAAGCCTATAATTAGTTCAAACGGGACCATGCCATACATTTTTGTCACTAACTTATACTTACCACTAGAGGTATAAGGTCTATTTAGGACAGTTGACTAAATAAAAAAGGTCCATCGGGCATTACTTCACAAGGGGAAAACAAAAAAAATATTGAAAATGTGCGAACGAGAGGGCCTTATGCGAACGCGTGTGGCGTAAGAAAGAACGTCGTAAAACGCGCTAGGGGAGATGGAGAGCAAACCGGTTCTGCATGTGTGCAGACAGACAGTGCCCTCCCTCCCCTCGCTTGTCGACCCTCGGGTGCGAGGGCCTCATATTGTCGACTTTTCCCCCGAAGTATTTCAATAATAATGTTAACTCCCCTCAAAATGTACACAAAGACCCGTCGTGCACGTTTTTTCTTTACAACGAATGAAAGAAACAGGTGCTTAATATCACAAGGACATGCATGAAAAACGCTCGGCAAGTCCTATTAATGCATCCTTTTCCTTTCTCCAAAACTTGTTATGTCAGTCAAGTTCAACTTTGTGTTACTAATGTCCGCACGAGTCAACTAGCACGGCTCATTGTAATGACGAATGATACCTCAGCCCACTTTGTATAGCCACACGCGACGCACTCAACCACACCAGTTCGCAACCGTAAAGTAAAAAAATAACATAAAATACCTTTTGGTGTAAAAACCATAAGAACAACGTTCCATCGTTTCAAAATAAAGGGTTAACTGAAACGTAAGCGCCGACCCATGCGGCAATTATTAAAATAAAAAACAAACAAAAAGGTAAGGATCGAGACATTCGCACGGGTGAAAGTAAACACAACACTTATTATCGACGAAAACGACATACAAACACACTTTATCGACTGTCCGGTGCCCGACTCATTGTTACAATAACCTTCTTTTCGAATGGCGAAACACGACTGTGGAGTGTGCGCGCGCTACTGTCGTCGTACCGCACCCATGCCCCGCACCCCTCGTATTATAACGCTCTCTATCAGCCATCGCCAATGGTACGCCCGCAACAAATCCTAACTCGTCATTGGCTGGTTCATTTTACAACCGTTCTACAAACAAAACCGGTTGCCAAGAACGGCATGAAAGGGCGCGAGGGACGAAATTAGCGTTTCTGCTTTATTATTACTATACTATTCATTCTGTCTCACTCCGACATAGTGTATAAAATGAAACAGCACACCTAAAATGTTAGCTTGTGTTGCTCGACGCTCTGTTCCTCATTTGTCTTTACACTTGCCGCCGACGGCACTGAGAATTTTTTTTAAACAAAAACTATACCTGCTTTTTTATTTTTGACTATGCTGTAGGAAAAAAAATTTGTGCTTTGCCAGATTTTCAAGTAATAAGCAGTAAGAAACGCCATAAAAATAATAATTACTGGCTAAATAAATTTCGTTATTAGCTAAACATTTTTTGCAAGTACACTTAGAGAGCTTCAAGTACAGTCTTAATGGCTTCAGTAGTCAGTATGGTATCCCTCTTTAATAATCCGACAACACATGCGTTGGAGTGGCAACTATATTTCTCATAAGTATGAAAGTAAGTACTGAACTCCAATTGTAGAGTTATATTTTAATACAGTCAGGCATGTGTGATAGTTTTATATAAATACTAGATTACTAAAGATTTGTATTTTCAATAAACAAAGACATGCTATTTATAACTCTAGTCATTTTTTAAAATGAAATAACGAAATCTTTCAATACATTTTCTTAATTTCTAATTTATCTTGATTGAATTACGTGTTTGCATTACTTGAATATAATGTTGGAAAATCTCTTCCCCTAATCTGGCAACACAACCAAGGTAACCGTAACCGTAACCGTAAAAAATAAATGTTTTCAGCCAAGTAACATATGTGGATGCCAGTCTAGAGACTTTAAAAATACTAATAAATAAATGTGAGAAAATAAAATAAGTTCCGAGGTTATTATTTAACTTTAATGATCTTGTTACCTCGATATTATTGATATATTTTTGAAAAGTGGTTACCTACTAATATTAATACTTACAAGTATTTTGTAACTGATTCAAACAGTATGAATAACTTTTATAATATTTTTTATTGAATATTTATTTAGATAATAATATCAGCATAAGTTTAAGTTTGGGGTTTATCAAAAAAATTTGGCAATTGATTTTTCCACAAAATTTATTCGTAATTTGTTTCAAATTGTAGCATGCATGGTGTTAGGGTAACTAGTGTCGAGAGGTCTGATTATATAAAATATGTGTTAAATAGTACCTACCTATTGCTGTAAATGTTTCAAAACTAAAAATTAGGAATAATAAACTTATTATTGTGACCATCCATATCTTTTATAAACGTCATATCTTTTATAAACCTCTTAAATTAATGGTAAATTAAATTTATCATTTCCTACACACAATGTTAAGGAACACTTAGCGCCATCTGTTAGTGAGTAAGGAAAAATACGATACTTAGAGTTTAGACTAAAGAAAAATACGCCCTCTACAGTTACACGAACGCACTTTTTTGTTTATCGATAAACTTGCTATGAAACCGGCTAGCAGAATGCGAAGACGCTCTAAATCTAAGGTGTCCCGCTAGTCAGCAAATGCAATCTGATTTTATTGAACCGTTAAGGTAGGAAATTTTACAGTTATATTTAAAAAAAAGTACAAGCTAATTGTACATGTATAAGGTATATAATGGCATGGTATATATATATATGTAACATTAAGCATTTAACAATAATGTAACAATGAAAATTTTATCAACATAATTATGACAGAAACCGAATTTGATTATGGATGGGAATATACTGCAAGTCATCAACTAGTTTCCTTAATTCTGTAGTTGTTTTTGTACATGAAAAAGTTAAAAGAAGGAATTAAATAAACACCTAAAATTATATACCTTTTCTATCTATAAGAAGAACAGTTGAAAAGAGGCTTCGAAGGTCTTGAGCGGCGTTTCTATAAACGCACTCCTATGCCTTCCACTGTGCTCAACAGAATTTTCGGATCAGATAGCTTTCAATACTTCTCCGCTTTCAAACCGCAACTGGAGTCTTTCCACGTGAAGTCAGCGAAATCTGATGTAGCTAACAAGGAGCATTTAACGCTCTCATGACGGAAACTTGGAGTAGGGTGTCTTCTTATAATGCTTGTTGGTATTGGTGTCTAGGTCACTTATAGAATATAAGGCTATTCGGTCGACAAAATGCATTTAACACGATCTAAGGCCAC
>DVPD01000895.1:0-10094 GCA_018237605.1 Apyrrothrix (Melanopyge) sp. n. Burns01 | reverse complement strand
AAGCATCAAGAGAGCTTGTGTTACGGTAACCGGACGGCTGATAAACTACATATATACATAGAAATGTATACTTATATCGATTTTTTTTATCGTCTGTAGATGTTCCGTGAATTGTCACATCGGACAGAATTACAATTAATTAGTATGACTCGCATTGTTTCTTTGATGCTCTTGTATATTCTTGCATTGCGTGAACAGCGTCACAGAAATAATGAAATGTTTTTTAATAGGCGGGTATACAAATAAAATGAGGATCGAAAATTTTAAGATTTATTTAAAATAATAATAACATGTAATTATAAATTAGACTGCCCGTTGTTCGTGTTGGAAGCCAGGACCTCTCGATACGCAGTCGCGTATCGAGAGGTCCTGGCTTCAACTCCCGGGTCGGGTACTATTGGATTTTTCTAAAAATTACAATTTCTAGTAGTGGCTCTGAGTCTGGACTTGTGCCCGATGTAAGGCAATAGACACCCCCTTTTTTGTTTTCGGGGGGGAAATCTTCTAAAGGTATCCGGTATCCTGGGAGGGATAGCGTGTTATGTGGGATTTTTACCGCACTAAGACAACCTCGCTGCCCTTCCTCTGCGCTAATAGGAGGACTCCGGGATAGATATGGCTGGATATGGATATGGGATAGATATAGATTGGAGTGTACTACACTGTTCTGCCTACCTCTTCAGAGATTACAGGCAAAATTGTTTTTATATATTTTTTTCACATGACTTTCTGATCATAAATTAGACAGTGACTGCGTTATGGTTACCAGACGGCTGATAAACGGATTAATATACATACAAATACTTGTAACTAAATATTAAATTGACACATTTTTTTTAATTTACGAGTATTGAGTTAACACGTCTATATCCATTTTTCAAATCGTGTAATTTTAAACTTGTACAAAGAATTTTTCCTTCCGCTTCGCAGGTTGCAATGCAGTGTAAGGAAAACATATTTGCAATACACACGCTAAAGGACTTCCAGTACATGGAGGAGGGCAAGGATCAAGGTGAGACCGCTTATTTTCTCCAAGTACACGTCAAACGACCAATTTAAAGAGTACAGCCATTTTATATTTAGTGCTGTCCAAATAACACAGCGATGAACTCAATAATAACTGAGACTGTCTTATTTTCTCATAATAAGTAACGACGATTTAATACTTAGCGGTAAAACCTCAACCGATTGACAAACAGGCCAATATTGATCCAAACATCGATAAATATGTATTAGAACGCGTATATTTAAAACTTAATAGGGCAACAGGCTCACCCCGTATTCCAAGGGACGTACGACATAATCAGCGATAGATGGGCCTACTACACTCTGTCCACCCGTTGAGGGAATTGCGGGCGTGATGTTAAGCTACGTGTTCAATACTTAATATGGTACTGTCGCGTAGCTCACACCGCGGTCGCTGCTAGCATTTGCATCGCTACGCGAAAATAGTCCAAGGCGAACGATTAGCGCACACCGCACGCTTGACGTGCTGTGACATATGATGGTGACATACGTGTTACATACGGTGGTGACATACGTGTTATGTACGTGGATGGTAAATGTTAAATTCCTGGCACGCCTGTTCACATTGACACGCCTCGCTCGTCTTCGCTGCTGCAGGTGTGGGGGGACTCCATTGTCTTCGCCGATATTTGCTTTCGCCCCCTAATTTAATTTGGCCTGCATTTAGATAGTTCTGTATTTTTATATGTCATTGAAGGACTAACATTCGCCTCGCTCCAACTCCATTTCAAAGATAAATTTATATCACTACTAGTTGGTACCTGTGATTTCGCTGGCGCTGCCTTAGAAACGGGACCTCTTCTCGCTTTAATAAGTATTCCACAGTTAATTAATAATTAATTATTTAATTAGTAAGTATTTAATAATCAGCCCTGTTAATTGATAAACATCCCCTATTAATTAATAATCATTAGAACTAGTTTCGTTAAAACAAGGCTTAAATTTTTGCGCAGAAACCAAACAAATATGTTCAAAATAAACTTTCACAAACCGTTTTTTTATATAGCAGTATCCTGTATATACGTAACACATACCATTTACTATTAACAAAAAATATTTTATTTATCTAAAATCGAACCCACAACCTTGGATAGTTAATCAGGATCACAAGCCACTGAGCCAACAAGACTATTTAAAGGTATGGACGAGTGAGATCAGTACAAGCAGATTATGCTATTAAACATTAAAAATAACTGTGGTGCACAAACCTTGTAACCGTTGAACGGTTAAACTAAATGGTGAGGCGAGTTGGTATCTTACTCTGGCCACGTAATCTCCTATTCGAAATCAGTCAGTATTAGTGCAAGCATGTTCCTCGGGTCGTTAAAATGTTGTCTGTCACGTTCCAGGTCTAAACGTGAGAGAGAAGGCGAAGCAGCTGGTGAATCTTTTGAAGGACGAGGAGAGGCTGAAGAACGAGCGTGGGCGAGCGTTGAAAGCGAAGCAACGCTTCGCGCAGAGCGCCAGTGCTTTTGGCAGCGACGGTGCCCTCGACACGCCCTCCAGCCCGACCTTCCCCGCGGTGAGCCCTCTAGCAGCCTATACCATCTCGAGCCAGCCCTTTACGCACACAATCATTAGCCTATCTCAGCACATTGCTAGACTCCCCTAAGGGGATGGTCACCCAGGGCATGCAGGTTGGGTATCACACATGGGGAGTGCATGGTTTCTCGCACCTTGTATGCTGCTGCCCATTCGCAGCCAAGGTTTAGATAGGTTGCAGCAATGCTTAGATAGGTTAAGCCGTAAAGAAATCAGCCAGCATGCATTACCATCTCATTAAACTTACACAATTTTAATCGCAGTCTCATGAGGAAAAATAGGCCCGTTTCTAATATTGAATCCAATCATAATAAACAGATTGTAATAATCATATTAGTTGTAAAAATATAATGTTTCATTTCATTTTGTTCACTCTTTTCATTCATGATACTCTTACTTCACTTGTTCGCTTGATATAAAAACATTTTTGTTTCCCATCCTGATTGCAACTTCAGTCACTCCCAATACCGACTAAAATGCCCTTACATGATTACAGCTAAGCAATGATCCCCCAGAATGGGGCGGGCGGGAGGCGGAGCTGGCGCGGCCGCTGACCGCCGGCGAGGAGGAGCTGCAGCTGCAGCTGGCGCTGGCCATGTCGCGCGAGGAGGCCGAGCGCGAGGAGCGGCGCCGGCGCTCCGACGACGTGAGGCTGCAGCTGGCCATCAGCCAGTCGCAGAACGACTTCCAGTGAGTGTAGCGTCCCAGCGCTGCCTTTTCAACCATGTTAGAATAACTTTAATAAGATGCTCAAGTAATACATATATGACTATCCCGCACAGTTAAAGATCCATTACTTATCCCGCTCAATAACCTTAAATCCCATTTAAATCTGGTTGCTAATGGTCCTGACCGTCGTCCTTCTCCCTGCTCTTCCTCATCCTTACTCCTTGTCTCCAGGTTAGAATACTACCTCAAGTGTCAAGCCTTTTTTGAATACGGATGGCCGTGGGTGGAGCGTCTAGCGCACTCTTGGATGTTCAGACGTGTCGATTGTCTTCGAAGGTTATCACTGAATAGAAGTTATATATGTTTATTTCTAAGAAAAAGTGGGCTAACATTAATCATGACAACTTTAAATGAACATACCCAACTTTTAAAACTAAGCGAAAACAGAGTAAGGCCTCTTTGAGGCGAGAAAATTTTGTTGATCATAAACGCACTAGTCTTTGCTAGTTGTCAGGTATATAAATCAAAATATGTATTGAAACTGGATGAAATATAGGTAATAAAGTTATTTAATGTAAATCGCTCCTGTAATCCCTGAAGAGGCCAGGTAGCCAGAGGAGTGTATTATGCTCCCACAATTCACCAGAGACCTTTACATCCCAAAATGGAATAGAGGCTCACCCTGTTGCTATACACAGACCACATATACAGATTCTGAGCCAGTACTAAAAATTGTAACTAGAAATTCTAATTAGAAAAATCTAATATTACCCGACCCGGGATTTGCATCCAGGACATTCGGCATTCGCGCTTACAATCACTCGATCAACGAGACAGTCTAGATATTTAGCATTAAAAATCCCGTTTGAAAGTTATAATGCATTCAATTGTACCCATAGTTTCAATTATCCCTAACACTGCAGTGTCTTATAAATTATCTTAAAAAAGTAATTTTAATGAAGGAATCATCACTCCTTTGTCAATTTCGCAGTACACTTTTAAAGCTAAGTAATTATGGTAGTGGCAATCAACTGTAGAATGGTTTCTCAAAATTAAAAGAAATCAATCCCTGCTTTTATGCGCCTTAAATTAGGCAAATATCTGTTCCTTTCTTTGACGTGGCTTATTACGGTTGCAGAACAGCAGTGCCCGAGCAGAAGGCGGAGACGAGTCAGTCCCACCTGCTGGACTTGTTGGACGTGGGACTGGGCGCGCCCGACCCGTGGGCCGTGAACTCGCCGCCGCAGCCCAAATCGGTAACTCACCTGTCCCGTGTCTCGCAAAACTTACGATACTCACCAACAGATGGCGCTGTACTTAATATTTATTCTCGGTAGTCAAAGTATCCTATCACATGTATGTTGTGTTCGAATTGTGTTCGAAGTTTAAAACAATTGTTCGTCGGTCGCTATTTTGCTAATTTCTTTAGTAATAAATTATTGCAAGCCGCTGATTAAATATAACTCTTACTTTTACGAATATAACACCTATATCGTGTGTGTGCGACAAATATTTCATTGATATTCAAATATTTATCCTTAAAAGGAACATACTGAACACATGATCCTGGACGAGGGTCCAGCATCATGTGTTCAGATTGAGCTCGTCCGATTGATCCTTAACATTCCATATACGACTTTAAACCAAATAAAATATATTTTGTAAGAAAAATAATACAGCGTTATTTAATATTCCCATTTTACGCAGTCCTTGCACCTGGATCTGGATTATAGTACATTTCCCGATTCAATGGTAAGAGAGATTGTTTTGTATGTGGCTATTGTGCGCTAGATGTTGAATAAAACGAATGAAACAAAAATTAATAACATTTTCCCAAGTGACTATGACAACGCTCGCTGGCTCGAACACTGGCCAATTTGTTGTTATCGATATTTGTTAACACTATCCGACATTAAAATTGATAAACAACGCCTTTGCTACTGGTGATTAATGATAAAACATATCATTAGAATCACATAATATTTTTAACGTTATACCAATCATTTATTTAGTAAAACCCTCTAACACGATGCTCACGCCCCACAGGGGGGCAATTTGATAGTTAAGGGGGGCAATTCAAAAATGGAGCCGACACGATTTTGACCCTCCTGCTCCGGGCCATTTAAATGCTATGCTAGATATCGGTGCGAAATATAACAAAAAAAGTAAATTTTCAAAAAAATGTAAATATTAAATGTAATGATTAGGTATAAGTTCGTTACTAAAATGTGACGTGAGTGACGTTACTAAGATATCAACTGGGCGATTAGAGTCGTCAAGTAAGCTTTGTCGGGGATATTCTTCCTAAAACCTATCATTCCTGTTTCTTAAGTGAATAAATCAATTTTTTAATGTTAAAAAGGATGTATAGGCGAAATACAAATTTTAGAAATGTTAATGGTGGGGCATGGCACAAAAAAAGATTGGGAAACACTGATCTAAGGCATGTGTATTTGCCGACCAATTTCACCAGTGTGGCAGAATGTATACTCAAGCCTTCTCGTTCTGAAATCGATGTTCAGCAATGGACAACAATAATAATAATACTGCAACACGGTTCTACATATTATTATTGTTTTTAATTGTTTTTGTTGACATTTTTCTTTACACCTATTGCTTTTTTTGTTTGTTATCCGATTTTCCAACGCTTTATTTGCCTTGCTACTATTTATGCTCATATATGTATGAGCTGCTTTATTGTGCTAATAAAACTATTTTCTTTCTTTTCTTTCTTTCTTTGCCGATATTCTGTATTCAATATTTAATTCTGTATAAGATCAATACTAACAATATCACTAAATATAAGGCCAAGATTCATATTCTTAATGTCTCTGCCTACCCAGATTGATCAAGATGAAACACGAAAATTCCGAAACAGTTGAGATAGCGTCAGAAATATACTTACCTATATTCGTGCAGTAAAGGTTTCACGACGATCAAAACCTCAAAATATGACACACGAGCACGAGGGGTATAGCTTCGTATATTTATCTTCACAACAGGCCAGATACGACCGCATACATCACTTTTATTCGGGCAGAAGTCAAAAGCTTTGCGAAGCACAATCGCTCCAGAGCCGGCAATGTTTCACAGATATCGCCCAACTCTTTCACTGAAATGTATAAATCAATTTTTACATGGGTTCACGAGTGACAGGGTGAGCGCACACGTGCGTTATTTGTTATTGTCAAATGGACATATTAGTTGAAGGTACGAAATGTCATCATCAAAATCGTCACTGTCATCATCATCCTTTATTGTTCATCATCATTATCATCATCGTCACCATCAACGCTATTCTCATAATAAGGTTTTAGCTGGTATGGTTTGTATGGTTTAACATACTTCACGCACCTAGAGTACATTATGTAGAACTAATAAGTTTTACTTATAATGTATGATGAAATAATAAGGATACGTCAATTTAAGTAATTAATGAATATTGTATGTATTATTTTTCTGTTGTAACGCAATGTGATCGCTCTCTATTAAGTAAGGTCACAGTAAACACGAACCCTTTTAGACATGAAAGGTAAATTTCAGGTAGGAAAGATCCACGATAGAAAAATCCCACGAAAGAAATACAAAGGCTGAAATAACCCCAACAGTGTTGCTATGTAAAAAAGGAAGTGGCATTGACGCGAACTATTATTTTTAATGTTACTATCATCACGTCATGCCTCTTACGGGGTAGACGGAGATTACCGAGTGCCTAATATCTATGCTTACAGATCTGTCGTGCTTTTTCCACATTCATCACCTCCTTCATATACACGCTCATAGTAAACATGTAGCTAATTTAGTATAAAAAATGGTGAAACTGTATATATCCAGTGGAATTTATATACATTTGAGGTTCATGGAACCAAGAAAAATTTGATTGGATTATTACGTTGTATATAATATCTAGATTACATGTGTCGTGTGCGATTGTCCTTATTCAGTGGAAATCAAGGCCAAAGAACGATATATCATCAATCAAGCGGGCCCAGTGTTTGGAAACAATTGGCAATGATTTATAACACGCTGAATAGGGTATACGATACATGCCTCGTCAAGAAATGGACAATGAAATGAATAAAAATTACTAACAATAAGACTTCCGCTGTACCGACATTCAATTGCTTCCGATTGTATGCAAAATATCCGGTTTTTTATTTAATTAGCATCATGGTTGAAGTATGAAATGCACAATACACGTGTACCCATACTCCAGGTTTTAATTGTCGCGGTCAATGTGATATACATTTAAAAATTTACGAACATTTTTTCCGAACTGATATCTGACAGATATAATAATGTATAGTTGATCTTCTACGATATAAGGGAAACATTTTCCGACGACAGTATATTGTGTATTACTGTCAAGTTCGGTGTTTCATGATATGCACCGTATTTAGAAGATTCAGTAACTTTATTCAAAATACATGTGGCGACATCTCTTTTACCATTATTGAAACTAACCAACCCGTTGGCCTAGGTATGGACATTACATAATTTGCCTACTGGGCCGGGGGTTGTTAATGTCATTCCCACTCGGAACAAATAATTGTGTAATGAGCACAAGTATATGTTCTGTTGTCCACCACCATCCACCATGCACTATCCACCATGTGCGCATTTTTTTTAAAAAGGGGCGCACAAATTTCTTTCCACGTACTTACTTGTAGATCGGCCACATAAGGTAGATATACATTTTACGGTTATATTGGTATTTCTGTGTGCCAACATAGTAAGCTTCTACCTTCCAAACTTATTATGTACAACTTTCTCATCAATGTTTCGTCGGTCGTCTATTATAACGATGAAAGTATAGAGAAAATGCCACAATAAATTCCTTTATGACTAAGATTTTATTAGTTTCAAAGTTATCTCATACAACTTTGTTGATATAAGGCTTTTCATGAAAGTCATCGGGGCAATAAACGTGAGGGATGTCTGTCTTCCATCTTGGGTGCTGGCGGTTGTTCGTGAAAGCTTCGATTATTGGTTGCAGAAATTGTTCATATTTTTTGTTTAAGGTAAGCAGAAGAGTGTAGTACACTCTCCCGTTTCATCAGTTACGTTTGCATCCCACAATGGAATAGGGGTGAGTCTATTGCCATACACTGATTATTAATCCGGAATCCGTGTTAGTACTAGGAATTTAAAATTGGAAGAACCCAATATTACTATAATGAGCCATATGTTTGGCAGTAAACTAAGACAGACTGATGATGATGATGGTAAAATATTTGTCTCTTTTTTCTGATTACTTTGTCATATAAATTGTAAGTTCTCTGCTGGACATAGATCTCCCCTGAGGGGTTTTTGCCCATAATCAATACAAAATTCCCTAATTCAGTGTAGAAATATAAATGTTGAACGAATGCGACACACTGTAGTAATATAATGGAATTCGGAAGTACTTATATATGTACGTAAGCTAGAAATTTAATACCGTGTATCCTGTGAACTAACTTAGTGAAATGTCAGTGAATGAAAACCAATATACACAACCAGTATTACAGCAACGGTTCGTTAATCAAGTTCAAAATGGGGAACAAGATGGCGGTCGCCTTGGTCGTGAGTAATTAGATCCACGACGCTTGGGTTCGGCCTAATCTGTTTCATGGCTGTATAGATCAACTTGAGGATAAAATGGACTAGTAATATAATGAATTGACTAAGCATGTACAAACATAAGTAGGTGTAAATGTGAAAAAGGCGTGCTCGTATGGGTCGGACGGGTAGAAAGAAAGGGAGATAAAAAAAATACAAAATTACTTGTTTATTTATTATAAGGATCTCCAACGGAAAGTACATCACACACTTATATGTATTAGACAATTGGACGGAATCAGATGCCTTTCCAATTGCAGGCACCCACAACTTTCATTAATTTTTAAAGACAAGAGTAGAAAATTACAATTATTAGTAAATAACATTAATATAATGTGAAATTAAACATCTTACGATATCGAAAAAAAAATTATATTAAAAAAAACATTAGAGGCTTAGTATTTGAGTATAGTTTTTTTAAATTTATAAATACTGTCATCTGTCTACATCTAGAGATCTGGACAAATAATTGTAATTTCTAGTAACTCTAGGCAGGTAAATTACATGTATACTATGCGAATGTTAACATATGTGCTAAGGGAGACCAATATATACCTATCTTGACCAAATAGGTCTGATACTGGCTGATGGGGATGTTAGATGAATCTGGAACCCACATACGTGTATAAACAGAGTAGTGAATATTGAGGAAGCCCTTCAAGTCTTTAAGAATAAAGATATTTAACACTCAATACGTTCTGCCTACCATATAACGGACCCGCTACCATATAACTGAAACTTATAAAAAACCAAAAAATCCTAAAATAAATTTAACTTCATCACTTATTTGCTCGCATCGTGTATTAAAGTACATCGTTTTTGATGAATCTGAATATTAGATTACCAGTGGCTACAAAATGCGTGATTCATTTAACTCGATATTGCTATCACGTGAACGCTGAAAGTTATGAAGGATGTGGAGCGTAACCCATAAATCTAATTTAAAATTTCATAATGCATCTTCTTCGATCATAAACTGTAACTACACTTGACAGGTATCCAGCTCGATCTCTTTATATATTTTGCATATAGCAGCATAGTGCTTTTTTACTTACCTCTAGGCTCGTGTTTGACTGCTATCCGACCTTATGGACAGCGGGATGCCTAGGATGTAGCACGCTTGCCTAGAAAGTGCTTATTCACTCTTGTCTTGAACAACTCCAGGTTGTATGAATCGGGAAAAATAGATGCCGGCAGGGAATTCCACTCTTTCGCAGTCTGTAGCAGAAACAATTTTACGAACCATTTCGTCCTTT
>DVPD01000894.1:0-10097 GCA_018237605.1 Apyrrothrix (Melanopyge) sp. n. Burns01 | reverse complement strand
CTGTTGCGTTCGTTCTGTGTTTTTCTAATTTTTCTGATTATAGAGCGTTTATGGTTTAAAAAGTGGGTACAATTCGAATAATTTTGTTTCGAGTTTGGGAGTATGTCATTTGAATAATCGTCATCGTTTACGATGCCCAGAGATCCGCCTGTCATCTCATTATTTTGTCATTTATGTATCTAGTAATTATCCAATTTTTGAAGACTCTTGTCGTGTTTTTTATTACTTTAAATTGTAATATTTTTTATGTCTTCAGCATATTTGAAAGCACGCCAGTTTTTTTATGTTTTCACATCAGATTTTGTATCAAGACACCGTGACTTTTCGTGTCTATATTACGATTAAGTATAAGTATCAAAGTTTCTATTTACGCGGATTCGTTACTGAATAGTTAAACGGTCAAAGATAATTGAATATAAAAAACCTACTCGAGTGTAAAATGTAATCGTAATAGCCGGTAGAAACACATACCGCTTCAGATTGTCAACAGTTGACGTAAGTCAAAAATAAAGCCACAAAAAATCGGCTAAAGTCGCGACGTTAAGCCGAGGTGAACGAACCACGAACTCTCATGCCGCTCGCAAGTCTTATTACAATGTAATAAGATTTATTCTGTAAAAACACTTACATTCGTGGACATATTTGACCCACGCCTACCGAGCTCTGGACAAGCGCACACATCTTATAGTGTAGCGAACTTATTACAGTCCAATTTATGTCGTATGCCGTTACAATAAAACTTGATATACTTTGTGGCAGCGAATGTACTTTACTTTTTTAATGTGTACAGTCGCGCTGATCGTTTTTCGACGCCTGTCGTGACATGCCATATTGTTCGGGCATGATACATAAAGTAAGCAAACAGGTTGTGTACAGTCAAGCGCAAAACACATTGCCATTTTGCGTAATGACCGCTTTAAACAACGCCCGCGATTCTTTTCTTATGGGAAATCTTAGTTAAGATCAACAATTCCATTAACGTTCCATGAACCTACGCTATTTATGAACTTGGAACGTGTTTTCATTTTTAGAATCGTGTTGCTTTTTCTCTAAGAAATAGCTTATGATGTTATTGTCGGAATTATTTTTATAATTTATGAAGAGCTCATAGTTTAAGACTTCGGTATACAGAAGATGTCTAAAGTTAGTAGAAATCTCTATTAGTATTGGCAGTGAAGATGGATTATGTTATCTTTGGCTAAAGGTCATTAATTAAATTTTATATAAAACCTTACGAGCGGTCAAGTTTACATTGAGTTTACTCGAACTTAAATGTAATATTTTGAAATAAACGTTAGTACTATAAAACCATGTTGAACTCTTACTTCAGTATTCACTCCCAGTGCTCACATACTTTTATATTGTGTTTTATATTAAAAACAATTTTGGTGCTCCTTTATCTTTATCTATATAATATGTAATTCTGTTATGTATGATTAATGTATATACGTATGTACACTTCTCTGCCTACCTCTTCGGGGATTACAAGTGTGATGTTACGTGATTTTGAAAGTCATGAAACGCCTGAATCAAATTATGTTTTCCATTGTCTATATATTTTCCTTTTCAGCGTTCGACTGTATGTGTAATATTATAGATCCTTTACATGCAAGTGTGTACAGATTTGCACATTTATATATAAAAAGCAAATTAATGTGTTTTGTGTATGATTATTGTCAGTTAGACAATAGCGCGCGCCGTGGGCGGGCGGCGCTTGTAATATCAGCTGTTGAATATCCATTCTATTAATTAACGAGGTCAGATATATTTTGACTGTGTCAAAAAACATAATACTTATTATACTTTCGATCTATTAATAAAATGGATTATCACCCGGTTATAAATGTGTCCGAACGACTAAACGTATTAATATAATTTTTCATCTCTGTAAAATGATAATGGTATTAAAAATAAAACTGTTTTTCTATTATATTCAATTTATGCACAAATATCTACATGTCTTTATATACTTTTATTGACGGCGTCTAGTTACCGAAACATAGGCTCTTCTAACTTAAGATCATTTGTTAGGTACATCAAAATGTTTACTTTCATGTAACCTACTTAATACGGGCGGAAGCGATTTACAACCTCTGTATATGTTGTTACAGTAGTTTTATAAATAGATAATATATTAAAATAAAAGCGTAAAAAACTTAACAACACGCCTGTGATTCCCGAACAGGCAAGCAAAGGAGTGTAGTAATCTCCCACGTTTACGTAAAATTATTTAAAGTGAAGAAAAAATCAACACCATGTATAATCATATGCGTAGCTGAATGTGTATTTGTCGTGTGTTTAACAATGAGGCGAGCGTGGGCGGGCGGCGGCGCTTGCATTCATTCAATGATAGTTCATGAATCACACGAGAAAGCGACTGGCTGATGCGTGAACGATTTGTGTCGTCTGATTTATTTTACGTATCGCATACGTAACATGACGCCCATAATCCCCGAAGAGGTAGGCAGAGGAGTGTAGTACACTCCCACGCTTCACGTTACGTGAAGTTACGTTTACGTCCTAATGTGGAATAGGTGGTGAGTCGATTGGCATACACCGGGAACAAATCCAAACTCAGAGCCACTACTAGAAATTCAAATTTTTAGAAAAATCCAATAGCACTCGCCCCGGGATTTGAACCCAGTACCTATTACCTAATTGGCAGTCACGCTTACAACCAACAAGGACGACGCAGTCAACATTGCAATTATGGATTAATTATTATCATTGTCGTAATTATGTGTTTAAATAGCAAGCAAGCAATGGCAAACTTGTTGTGTTTAGATTCCTGTAGAAAAAAGAAACATATTGAAAGCATCAGTAACGGTTTTATACAGAATTTCGTTCGTATTTCGAATGAGATGCAATGTTTACTAACTGGACGAATGTATACCAATAGTCCTATTTCCGTGGTACTTTTAACTATGTATACTAACTAAAAGTCATTTTCCTACAATCCTGTTAAAAGTTCGTTGCAGGTGTTCAGGCAGCGACCACCTGTAACTGCTTGCACGTTTGACGCTCTCTTTGCAGCTGTCTATTTAGTGACCAATAAGTCTGTTTTAATGAATTAAATTCAAAATGGTGTACAAGATTAACCCGAGTTTTAAACGTCATTTCGAATTTCTCGTATTACTACTATCGAAGTTTAAATCGAAATTGTTACAATTGGGTGATTTTGTGGTTATAACTACGAATTGGATGGTTAATTGTTAACTGTTTCCTACAATTGCAAAGAATTGATGAAATCGAAATGTCTTAAGTAACATATCCTCCCCTATTTTAAGATTTTAGACAATTTCCAAAGATCTCACGAGTGGGGCAAATTTATAGAACTGGTTCGAATGACACGATGAGTCTTATCTATTTTAAGGTTTATGTCCCAAATCTGTTACTTGACCTTTATTCGTTATCCAATTATGGGCCCCATAACGCGACGAGGCGCCGTAAGCCGAGATTAAGATAAGCCATGACGCACTATACTTGTGGAACTATATCATTACGTGTATTAAACCAACCGGCCGGCCTAATCCCTTTTCGTCATATAATTTTATGTCAAAAATATCGTGGCTATCGCGTGAACATTAAATATATCGATACAAATATATTAACGCTATAAATGTATCACTATAAATTTCGTAATTATTAATGACAATCAATTACGTGAAGTGCCATAATTTTTTTTAAAATAAGAAGACATTTTTTTAACCTCTTCTGTCTGTCTGTTTCTTCTAAGATGTGGCGTTTGTTAGATTGCACTTTAGGTAAATTAATTATGAACCTAAAGAAATCATAGGAAATTTAAAAACAACTGAAAATAGTACTAAAACAAAGTACTTAGAGCATATATTTAAGTTTCGGTCTATTAACTTTGAAAACCCTGATCGATTTGGTTGAGAATCCGTTTTTTAAGCCTTATTATAACACAAAGGTAATGGACGCAATCAAACTAATCCAATCGATCGTTGCAAGTGGATAATTTCATATGGAATCTAAATTGTATCAAAACTGATAATGGCCTGTGGACAGATTATGGTGTCCCCGTAATAACAGAGTGCGACTCGTTGTGCCGCCGTGTTGTGGTAGAACCGAGATTGTGTTCTTGTGACGCTAATTTTGATCTTGTATATAAACTTTGGTACTATTAATATTGTTTTAAATTATGCCTTGTGATTGTAGGTAGTGAAAATCGATCGATCGCGAGATCCTGAAATTTTAATCCCTGGTCCCCCGACCCAAAACCCGGGACCTCTCGATCGGCAGCTGTTGCAGCAGCTGCAAGCTGCAGCAGCAGCTGAGGTACATATTTTCATTTCGAATTATTTAAGTAGTTATATACATAATGTCGCACTGAGACAAAGGGCCAATACTAGTGATCATAGAACAAATATTTTTCCTGAATAAAAATCGAACTCGTAGCCCTGGGCTTAGCAGTTAAGGTCTAACTACTAAACTAGTTACTAGTAACTAGTTTTACATTTATTATGAGCATATAAGATTGATATTATATATCTTTTTACGTTCAATACCTCTTTAGTGTTTCGACATAAGTTTGTGACACAGCTTGGCGCGTATATGTTACTTAATTGAGGGTTATTGAGGGCTAAAATTTTTAATTCCTGCAGGTTTCTAAAGCCATATAAAAAGGTTATTAAATGCAAAAATACTTGATTAAACGCGTGCTCAAGTCAAATACAGCGTCTTAAAATTAGTTTGTCCTTCAGAATTAAAGTAAGTTGGCGTTATTGGGGATTGTTTTGAGGGATTAAGTTATATAATCTGTGATAATAACCAAAGCCGATTTTTAAACTATCCTCCATTTACGTTCACATTACTTAATTAAACACTATATACCACAGTATAGTCTACTATACTATTGGTCTAATATTTGAAATACATTATATTTGAACTATGTCGTCTAAAACTGATAAGTCGTAAATTACATTTTGTATAGTAATTATATACCTTTACTGTTTATGTTTTAATGAATCGTAACTCAATATAAAAATATTAATACACATATATTTTAAACAAAATGTGCCTAGGATAAAACAGATGTGATTCAAAATAAAAAATGGGACTAAAATTTTTTGATTTTGTTTTGAAACACTTGTAATAATTTCATGTGCGCATGGTAATGAACAAAAACTATCCTGGTAAAAAAAACTTAACATGACGTATGTAATCTCCGAAGAGGCAGGCAAAGGAGTGTAGTACACTCCCACGTTTCACTAGTTACGTTTTTCGTCATACTATAGAATAGGTGGTGAGCTTATTGCCATACACCGGGCACATATACAGACTCCGTTACTACAAATTTCTACTAGCAAATCTGAGTTATAAAAATCCAATTAAGAATCAGACCTGAGGTTTGAACTCAGGACCTCTCGACCAGCAGTCGTATTTACAACCACTAAACCAAGGAGGCAGTCGAAAAGACTATCTATGTAAATAATATATATTAGACATATACATATAAACATGTATATTAATCAGTTGTCTGGGTACCATAGCGCAAGGTTTGTACAGGTTGGGATCACATAGCCCTTGTATGGAGTCCAAAAATATTAATCCTATCCTATATCCTCTGTATGATAATTTCGACGTCATCGTCAAAAATATATTAAATCGCCTACCTCTTCAGGGATTATAGGCGTGATGTTGCGTTAGTTACGTATATATTAAAACGGTATCACTCGTTTACCTTATAATAATCATCTTCCCACCAACGCTTGACGAACTGTGTCAGTTTCCACAGACTGTCATCCATATTGTCGCATTTACCACACTTTGTACAATTCAACTGTGTTTAAAACTGTTTACTACACTACACTTCTTAATTCTCGATTATTCGAGAGAGTTCTAGAATTCTCTTCAACGATCCACGAGGATTACGGATTATAACACTTGAAATTACACTAAGTGGCCGATTGGAATTAAGAAAGCTTAGTTCGTAATTCAAATAAAGCGAATACACATGTGCCGTGTATATTTAATCCTTTTTCGCTTATGGGATTAGGAACACTAAATCTCGATATGCGATTTAAGCTCACTGTTTACACCGGTTTAAACGATTTGGCGACTGTGACCCAACTGAGGGTGACAATTGCAAATTCATAGATTTTACTGACGCAGTGGTGGGGGTGGAGTGACCCTTGACTGATAAGACACAATGGGACCTACCTGGCTAATGAGCCAGCCTGCGCGTGCGCACGTAGCAACAATAAAACCTTAACTAATCCCATCCCTTTTGCTCTTTTGCGTGTAATAGGATTGTTTTTTGCATAATAATCTCGTTATTTATACCTTTGAAAAGATTCAAGATTTTTGAACGTATATTTGCAATAAGAATGAATACTGTTTATCTATCCAATGTACGGCGAATTTTCAAATATACATATATCTCAGTAAAAATATATGGGTAGTGTTTTTGTAGTCGAATGGAACTGAGCTACTCAAGGCATTTTATAAATGTGTAATTTAAAACTTGATTATTGTCAAATGTACTAAAAACGTGACGTTACCCTTGAAATTCTCCAAGAGGTAAGCAGAAGGGTGTAGTACACTTCCACGTAACACCATGAAAATATTTATATTTCATATAACTGTACTATTAAAAATATGTTTTTTATCACATATTTTTCTTGATAAACAGAATAATCTGCTAATATATGCTTACTTAACTTTGTTCTGAACCACAAAAAAGGGACGATTGCGTCATATATTATATTAATATAGCTTTAGTGCACTGCACCCATGGCGAGTTCTGATTTCATCTGCTCTGGGCTTTTTTGGGCTTTAATATATTATTATAGTCATTATAACTTATTAATTATTATAGCCACTTAAGGTAGCCATGTTACGAATGTTTTGTTAACAAAGATGTTAATAATAATTATCTATTAAATGCAAAATTACTGAAAAGTTTCCGAAAACTATTTCTCTCGTGGTAATGTATTCAATGAGATACACCCATAAAGAAACACAATTAAAATATGCATATACATTTTCAAACTTTTAAAATTACTGAACCTGTCCTATTCAAATCCGTTTAACCTTTTAAGCGTTTCTCTGAACTGTACACCAATTGGACAAAAGTAAACTTACCCCTAAAATTTACAACCCTTATAATGAGTCGGTTAGCAAAAGGTTCGGCCGCTTTGAGGACGACCGTATGTGAGACAGATAGATAAGGGTAGTCGAAAATGGCTGTTGTTACCCGACAGATAAGGAACTTTGGTTAAAAAATATTAGTTGCAAAACAATGTTTCTTTTAACAATTTGAGTTTTGCGAATTTCTATCCTTTCACCATTGTACACAAGACATCTGGTTCGTTTTCAAATATTTTTTTTATTATTTTGTGTTCTTTAGTTTTATGACTTCACCTGAAAAATGCATAAAGGTCGAGAACAAAATACAGTGCTTCACTTATACACCTACTCCATCTTATTCCTGGCGTGGGTGCAAAGTACACACGACTTACGCAAAAACTTCGAACTAAGATGTAAATGTATCTCGACTCTCAAAATATCTCGAAACTGTTCCGTGCATCAACCATGGTCTTATCGTAATGGAACTAACTAAGAAGACGCAAGGACCCAAAAAGAGTCTTAGTCTCCAATACCAAGATACGTCAGTTTGGTCTGTTCTGAGACACCTCCGGCCAGTTTTCCAGCCGGAGACAAGCCTTTCTTCTCCTTTGTAATTTTACGATGTAGGTACCTTTACACTCTATAGTTACTTTAGCATAAAATAGTGCATCGTTTTGAAATACTTTCATAACCAAATATACAATTTCTCTTTGTCCAAGCCAATTACCTTTCTAACTGGACTGCACTTCATGTTACGACATATCAATAAAATTAATTCTGTCCAGGAAACTCGCAGCTTTCATCGGTGTACACTCGCAGTCATAATTCAATGAGAGCGCAACAATGCTTTGGCACTTCTATCACTCGGTCCATCACTTACCCTGTCGGGTCAGTACATCAGATACCTCGCTAAAGCACCACGCCCGGGGCCCGCCAGCTATAAAATAACTTTGCACCTAATAATTTCGCGGAGCAATTATAATTTTGCGGCGCGATTATGATTTTATAATTTTGCGCCGAGACGCAATTTACGGTTTTATAAATTTTGCGCCGCGCGCGCAATTTATGCGCGCGACGATACCATCGCGGGCGTGTTCTGTCATTGGAAGTTTTGAAAAGATTAATAGTTCCGTTGACTGATCGACTGTTCGCTGTTTATTACAGGTGTTTCCCAATTTTGGTGCTTCGAAGCTAAACGTACACTTATCTGCAAAAGTTTTATGCAGCGTATGTCTTGCACTGAATAATACTTTACAAATTTACATTAAAATAAAAGTTTTGTTATACAGACACCTGTTCATAATTCCAGTTAACAGAAAAGCAGCCTATTTAAAGGAATGCCTTGTTCTAAGTGAAATTTAACTTCATATTTTTTAACAGTCACGCCGACCAAGAGAGGTTTGACAGACTTCACACGCCTCCTACTGCATTATTGAAAACTGTAAGGTGTGAAAACCTCACGATATTTTCCTCCACCGGTGCATCAAGTGATATTTAATATTTATAATGGAAGTTTGTAAAGACATGCCGCGGCATGATTCGATCCCGTACACCCGGTAGGGTAGGCGGAATAGTAAACTACAACCTATTATAATATAGATTATGATTGTTTGTATCGAGTATCCAACCAACAAATTGACGCGCCGGGAAATAACAAGACGTTATAAAGTGATATCAGATGCGTAGGCGTAGGCGTTATATCTGGATGTTTCGTAGCCGCAATGGGTTCGTTAGCGTTGGTGTCTACACGTTGACTTATTGGTTCAATCCCACTTGGCAATAGATGGTCGTAATTCTACCTATTTGTCACTCAATGTAACATTCTATCGAAGAAAAGACGGTCGACTACGGAAAGCCAATGTGTTTCAATACAAACACGAATCGGGTATAATTTTGAACTTATCAGGTACGTAAAATGCCGCCTGTAATCCTCGAAGAGATAGGCAGAGGAGTTTAGTATACTCTTACGTTTCACCAAGTTACGTTGACCCATCATGGAATGGGTGGTGAGTCTATTGCCATATACCGGGCACAAATCCAGACTCCGAGCCACTACTAGAAATTCTAATTTTAGGAAACCCAATAGTACTCGGCCTGAGATTCGAACCCAGGAGCTCTCGATCGGCAGTCGCACTTGCAACCAATTCGAACAACGAGGCAGTCGAACTTATTAGACAATTACCTCATCACCAACCTGAAAAAGTTGTATTTTATGCAATATTTATTATGCTGAGCAATTTTTATTATGAAGTATCTAAATATTTCTTCGATCCAACTTTTTATTGATATATTATATAATAATAAATTAACGCAATATACAATAATCGTGTATAAAATTTATCGTATCAAATATAAACCAGACCCATCAGATAGTTGACGATCTATATAACCGTGGAAGGCGTGGGCGCGTCATTGTTATTAGCGCACCGCGTTCGTTAGCGCCTTGTTGCGTCATTGATAACTCTATTTATTGTCGACCTGCATGTAAATTACTTATACACTTGGGCTTCATACTCTAAATAGCCTTAAAATAAAAAATATGCAATCTGTTACCAACATGTCGCAATTTTAGTATGCCGATTCGGCAACTGATATGCATGATCAGTTACTTTGAATTATTAAACCAATTTTATTTATCTCGCTGTTCGCCGTATCGGGTTGGTTGCCGTTTTGTTGTATAATTGATAATTCTATTTATTGTCGAGCTGTGTGTAAATTTTGTATACTCTTGTCCTTCATACTCTACATTAAAAATTTCGAATAAAAAAGTTTTTCATATTTGAAACAAATTTGTCGTCTATTTAGTATGCTGTATCTGCGGGTACTGAATATTAATATCATTTTCGATTTTTAAATCAGTTTTATTTTTATTTCATTAAATGTAATGGTCGCTTGAACCGAATATAAAATTTATAACACAGATTATGGCCATATTAGATAACATAATTTATTGCCAGCGCGGTAGACTATGGCCTTAACCCTCACATGGGCCTGGTGTATGGCAA
>DVPD01000893.1:0-10097 GCA_018237605.1 Apyrrothrix (Melanopyge) sp. n. Burns01 | reverse complement strand
GTTGTTTTGAATTGCATTCTATTTACGAACCGGTACTTTGTGTGAGTATCTTATCTGCTCAATCGATAAAGCTTAGGAGCATCATACAGCGTGATGTGAGACACCGCCTTAATTGGTAATTTAATATTTTTTTTTTTGTACAAATGTCGAGCGCGTGGATTTGAATGCCTTGATAAAAATTACGATAAAAAATATTTATAGTATATGTGACGCGAAAAAGGGACACATTAAAAAAACTGAATTTCACTAGTCAGTGTTTGATGGCGTACAAAATGCTGGACAGTTTCAAGTAAACATTTTTTTGCTGTTACCATTTGATGATAGTTTGAATTTGACCAAGTTTGTTCATCTCAATGTGGCATTTACGTCATTCAGTCTGTCGTTTATTATCTCGACTAAAAATAAATACCATCATACAAGTATGAACACCGTATCGGGACAGTCAACATTGACCTTTATGACTACAACTGAACATTCAAATGTAGGTCGGGTCGTAAACTCAGCCGTATTTATGGCAGTAATATCTTGGTCTAGGCGAATGTTGTGATGATATTTCAAAGAGGCCTTTCAACATACAATTCGAAACGGTCGGATCGGATCGCGGACGAGGCTCGACGTTGCGTTTATCTGTAATTTATACGAGAACCACTTACGCTTCTGTTCAGCATCCACGTAGAAGGTTTGAATGCAGTTTTGGCATACATTCGCCAGCCGCTTGCGTAACCGCCGCGCTCGGCGTTGGAATCGAGAACGGCGTGTAACAGTTTAACCATAACCGCCGCAGCGGGCGCCTGTCTCCCCCCACCGCTCTCGCCGGCCGCGATCCACCACTTTACATAATTGCTCGCAAAGAACATATTGCGTTACGCAACCAAAACATCATTTCAAATTCTAGTTGAGCTCACCGAAAGAGGGTCACTGTTTCGTGACTGCTCTCATTTATTATTACAACTACGAGCTTTATCAAGATACCCGCATTTAAACAGTTTAATTTTACGTTTCACTTTGTGCTATACGACTATTGTTATAAGGGGCTGAATGGATGTGTAATGGATACACTTACAATTATAAATATAATGGTATTTAACAATGTGCGCTTCCTACAGACGGTTAACGTATTCCGCCCTGCGTTACGTCACCGCGGTATCACTGAACTTTTTTGTGTACACAGAAAATTCTTAATTTTTTTACACCTAAAATTATTTTACATTTTTCATTATTCTTCGAAATGTGTCTTACTGAACGACGCTAACGTTGTTCTTAATTTAAATCATGAGTTTCGATGCTAGTTTTGAAAGAAGTAAAAAATATGTATTTCTTGGTAAAAATTAAATGTGTGGCGCTGCCTTCGCCCCGTATTTTATCCATTTCGTCATGATTTTTGTTAGTAAGGTTAAGCTTATAAAAATTTGTAATCTGTAATATTCCTATGTACAAAAATCTCGCAATTGTCTTCCATCGTTCAATAAGAATCTTATAACTTTTCACAGTATCGCAATAGTGAGGACGTGTGTCTCGATAGTCGTGAAGCAAACAAAAGTGCAAGTAGACATAAAGGGGTGGTTACGTCACGAGCGGAGCGGGTGGCAGGGCGGCCGGGATGCGGCGCTGGCGGCGTGCGGAGCTACATTCTCTCAGCCAGAACGCTGTTAACTTTCTTTTCTTGTTTCGTAATGACACGGCCGAGCGGAGAGGAACTGTCGCGGCGCCGGCCCCGCACCGGCGTTGGCGCCGTTTCACAACTGCTGCCCGGTTATTGATTCTTTAAAAATCGATTTACCTTAAGTACATGCCACTTTAAGCTTGCCAACGATCAGTTTTCTCATTTCACGGTCGCCGAGGGAAACTTGGCTGACAATCTTATTTCTCTTACGATTGACGTTCCGCGTTGTATACGTTTTGTATTAATTTAAAAGCAGTTAACATTTCATTTAGCACCAAGAAAAAACATTTCAATATATTGTTTTAATGAATAAGTAAAACAATTTGTTAGACGAAATATTCGCCCAGTAGTGTACGCAAGCCTTTTTTGTCTAACCTGAAGGTTTACTCTATATATACCTACTTTTACTTGTGTAGCTTTGCAGCTATAACGCGGTGACGATATCCCGAGCGCTGGCAGCGGCGTCTCTCGCACGTCGCGCATGTGTCGCTCGCCTGCAGTTTGCATAAGCGCGTTGCACAAACGTGAAGCTATTATAGCGATTATAATCCGCGCGTGCCGCGATATCTTATGTGGCCGCAGTGCAGGAAGCGAACTTTCGAACTCTTTCACTTTTAGCGGAACCACATTAAGCTGTCAGTTTACATCCTAATTCAGCGCTTGTTCGTACGCGCTGCTATTTCTGTACATATCGTTGTATACAATATATATGACGGCCGCACAGTTCCGTTTTTTCCTTCAAACTTCAATGAGTTCACCACGCTAATGACGTATCGCACCCGTGTGAAGTGTGAGGCGATTTCCCGATTTTGACATTGTATACACACTACCCGCATTGCTCTCGCTAGAGTAACAAACGACACGATAAAACTTGTAGAAGACCACTTAATTCAGTATTTTTCCAAGTACGTTATTGCTTTATTATACAAGTAATTATCTTTCTTGGTTTTTCTATTTTTATTTAACATATACGTCTGCGATGACCTGACGGAACGCAAAAACATGTGAAGGATTTCCCCCACTAATAAAAATATGTAAACGGCTAATTTATACAAGTGTGCCCTTCTTGAATCGGTCAGGTGTCAACAGGGAGTCACCCCTGTTCGAAATTTAAACATAATACGATACGCAATTGGGCGGCCGGCCCACTGCCGCGTGTGTCATCTGACCCAATACATTGTATTGTAAACTAATGCATAATTATGTATTCCGGTTCTACTGACCTTACTTCGTCGTACATCTGATAATTAACTTTAAATGTAGATCAATGAATATTGTCTTCAGTGTACCAGACATTTAAAAAATTTTATTATCTTAACTCAGGTAAACTACTGGTGAAACGTGGGAGTGTAGTACATTCCTCTGCCTAGCTCTTCGGGGATTACAGGCGTGACATTCCTTTTTTTACAAGTAAACTAGCGACATTTAAATATCAACGCTCGGTACGCCTAATGCTCGACAAACAGCGATTACTATTTGATTTTAACCACTCATAACGAGGTAAACACATTTATCACGGACAAATAAATAACACACATCGAAGTACTACTACTTGCACGATAAACTATTTCGAATTACATGATAATTCACTACCAACAGCGCACTCAAGTCGCTGCTAGTATTTTTATCTCGCTGTCGAGGTAGCAAGTAACCATCAATTAATTAGACGTAATAAATAACACAAAGTTTGTCAAAACGTTTGCAATTGCCACTTAAACAACATTGGTGCCAAACCGCATTTCTGATCAGCTGCGTCACCTTAAACTGAATCGGTGATATCATATTTCGTAGCCTAGGCAGTGTCCCCTATACCTACCCGACGATAGTAACAATTGACACAACTATTAAGCCTAATAATTTACATCCCCTGCCACTTAAAAGTTCGTATAATTGTTCATTGATGCATACCACTGAACAACGCCTTGTGTAGTGTTATGGAAAGTTGATTCAAGTAGATCCATACAGATCTATGATCCAAGTAGATCCATATAGATCTATGATCCAAGTAGATCCATATAGATCTATGATCCAAGTAGATCCATATATCTTTCGCGTGTCTTACGTTAACTAATCGTCACGCTCGCCAGTCAATCGGATCAGCGGCCACGTGCTCGTGATTGCCATCATCCGTTTTTAGATAGTGTGTCAATAATGAAAGGAAAGTGGCGCGCGCGATCGCAGCACCACCTGTAGGTCAGTGTCGCAGCGCCTTTACGTAACACGTGTCACAGCGATCGGACATCGTCCGTCGTAACCGATTTGTGTCCATTCGCTGGTTTCGGCATCTTCCGACAGTGTACAGTCGCCTTAACGATTTTACATTCACCTCTTCATGAACTAAGTAAACTAAACTCATGATTTTTGGTTTAGCAAGAATGTAAACTGTAATTTGGCGATCGTCATCAAATGCTAATGAATAGTCGTTACGGTGAAATGCGACTAAACCCATGTTTTTCTTTAAAATGTATAAAATAATGTTTTCAGGTAGTGTCTTTATGCCTCTTAGTTCTACTGAAATAAGTTCTAAAATTGGTCTAGCAATATCTGCCTACCTTACTTACCTATGTTGGTTTATTTGACTATGTTATTGACATTGAGTGATTGATACTTTTTTGTAGTAATCTATGTGCTGTCAACTAAAAATAAAACTCCATACATACTCCGTAAATACAGATTCCATTATTTAAATTCCTCCATTAAATATTTTTGATAAATGTCAAAAACCTTTGACGTATTTCCAGAGCGCCATAATTCGGGGTTCATCAAAAACGGTGTGAAAAGAGTCCAACATCATTGCCCACAACGTATTTGCGACTTCTCTAGCGTGGTACTTAGGCCATGGTAACCAATTACCATCAGGGGGCCTGTCTACTAATTTTCCAGGTTCAATTAATTAAAAACACGTTAAAATCAAGTTAATAGTAACATGCGCAGGTTGCCCTAATAGCATTCGGCGTTTGTAACACACGACCAGTTGCAACACGTATTATCAAATCGTAGCTGTTTGCAACGTCGCGCGCGGATGGTCCTTAGGTCGCGCACTTAGTCCATGTTGTACCTATACATAGGTACGCGAACAAAGACCTATGAAATAAAAGCGTTCAAGCAACTTATTCATGTGTTCTTTGGCCCACTTTCATAACCGTTATTGTTTCTATTATTTACACCGCACTCGTTGAATCGTCAACGAGTTTTAAAGGTTAGCTTTTAGCTACCTTTGGTGCGCTTATATATGATAGGTGTTGTTGGTCACGTTTAAATTGCTTCAAGAGCAAAAAGTCCCATTTATGTTATAAACGTTGCATGTGCAAGCGTTCTGTAATGTCGATGATTCGAACCCCGCACGCTCGTGGTGAGTCCGCGGCGAGCGTGGAGCCGGCGCCGGCACCGTGACAAGTGGGGTGGTCTATGGCATGACGCAAAAGGTCATGCTCCGATGCTCGGTGCCCGATACCCATGGAAAACGATCGCGATAAAGAAACTAACATGTTACATACCATGTTCTCAAATATGACACTATCTGTGCTCCTTCAATTGAACAGAAAAAAAACTGGTACAATGACTCTGTTCCGACCACAAAAATGATGATACCGTGACGCACGTATTGATAGCTTATCCGAAACTAATAAACAGTTCGGTCAAAAGTTATCTGAGCGGGACTTGCCTCGTGATAATATTTCTTCCAGCTCACAGTTTATAGCACTCGTTTTTATGTAAAGAATTTCGTCGCGGCACTTTTTATGGCCGCATGTGTATATTTATCGTATGAATCTTTTATTTTTGACATTACCAAGAACAATATACAGTATAGTATAATCCAATTTGCAGGTTAATAATCTAATATGCAGTTACTGCTCTGTATTGTACAAAGTACTTGTTACCAGTATTTACTCGTATAGATATCATAATTGTGTGTCATTCAACATAATTCAGGTACGTAACGTCCAAGCGAGGTAACAAAGCTTGAACACGCTGCTATGCGTGGTGTGATTGCTTTAACGTACAAGTATACAAATGTGTACTGACAATATTACATCTCCAGTATATTGGTGGAGTGGTGCGCAAAATGAAGGCTGGCGCATCCATGCACTGCGCTGACCCGCGTGCGCCGGCCACGAAAGTGAAACCGATCGCAATGGTGCGCCTGTACACTATTTTTTAATAAACCCGCTCCCTATCAACTGGATAATCTATTCGCTTCGAATGTACGGAGGCATCTTTTCTTCCAACGCCACGCCGCGCTTCGCCTTTGTATTCAAAGTATATGTACCCTAGTCTTGCCTAATAAATGACTCTGAGCTCTCGATTTCTTATTTTGTCATCGTTTGTGATATCGTTGGCTTCTCGCTTTGGCGCAACTGCCATTAACGATTTGATTTTCAAGACGAGACCATGACGCGTCCTATTAATCCAAAACATTGCGATTCAATAACACTCGAGATTTTTTACGTGTTTTTAATTCTATCTTTTTTGCGTATTATAACAAGAGTTTTGACATAGTAATAAGAGTAGCCATTTGCAATAGTTACGATTAGTAATGTCAAATGAAAAACGAAACTGTAAAGCCGCTGTGAGCGGATGTAGCACATCTGTTGTACTGGAGACATAATAACAAGTAATTAGCGAAGGAAGACGCCGTACGGCCGTTCAGCGGAGATGGGATTTTCGCACAATGTGTGGGACACATTGTGGCGTGCGGGATTGCTTCTTTTGGGACATTACAACTTTGCCTTGGAGTCTACAAAATACAAAAACATTATCCTAAATCAGTCTCGTATAATTGGATAAGACAGGTTTTCCGCACTACAATTGGGGAGTACATGGGATTAATTAAAATAATAATTTTATCGATATTCAAGTACATGAATACGCTGATTAAGAATTATCGCCAAGACATATGAACGTTCGTTGTATGTAAATCAAAGGTAATAAGCGGTGTCCTTGTGCTATGTCATGAACGGATAACCAGAATTCAAAAGCAGGACAGAGGACAGAGGGGCGAAACTCGTTGTAATTAAAGCTGCTTATTAAATACGTAGAGTATTTGTTGATGGGCCCATTCGCCTCCGTCTACGAAGGTCAGCCACTCGCCCGCACGCCTACTCGCCTTACGACGACCACCGACAAAATCTACAATCGAGCATTCCTTTTATTTGCACGACAACAAAAATAAATTATACCCTATAAAGTATCTTACCTTACAGCTAATTTGACGCACTTCGCAAAAACCAGCTTCGACTCGGAGCGATATTTATAACACTTTTTATTGACCACACTTGAATTGTTGTTTTATGTTTTCTTGTTTTCCAATCTATGGTACATTAAACGTGAATCATTAATAGTGTATTCAGTGACAATTGAAAAAATGTACTTCGCTCTCTTTATTAATGTAAGAAGAATCTAAGAAGTAGGGAACCACCATCAAGCAACTCACTATATTGCTTAAATGGTCTTATAGAATTTTGGATACAATTTTATGTGTGCACTAGAATCATGTGAGTAAATTTTAATGTCGAGTGGTACGAGCACACGCCGCCCGCGCGCCGTAATGTGCCGCCGCGATGTTCGTACGCATGCAAGTACCCGCAGTGTCATCACAGCAAAGTTCACGACTCGCTCAGACGTACACGACGTACCTACCAACAATTAACCACTTTTAATATCTCGCTTATTTTTCTACTCGCTCGTTAACTGGCCTTTATCAGCCTTAATGCTCGCCGACTTAATGCTTCCTCATTATATATGGCTTTAAATAAACGTGTGTAAGTACGTATGTAGATATAACATCCTCCTCAGCTCATTACAAGTAGTGACAGTTTTATTGATGTGTCTCCTTGATTTGTTGCAGGTAAGATTCACTTCATCCTCTTGCTCGGTTACGGTAAGCAAAGTGACTTTTACTTTTGCCGAGACTCAGTTGTGTGTCAGCTGGTAACCTAAAGTACAATTTCAGCCTCGTGTTAATAAAATTATGTTTATTCAAATTATGGTTTGAGACAAGTTTCTTGATCGCAGTATACGGTAGGTATTCAATATTTCATGATCTAGTTATTGCCAACCGGTAGGGTTTGTACGAAATGAATTAAAATAAATGTTCAGTTACGTCTGTGGCTTAATACTTTGTCAAGAGTACATGTGTTAGAATAATCTAATTTAAAGTCTCTGAAACCGGTTTGCGAGTATGAAAAGAGTGATAAATACACAAGAAGCACGTCAAGTCTGTATGGGTAGAGACATGTGGTATTCGGTGCTCTCTGCCTACCCTGTTGGTGACCTGGAGTGCCGATATAATAATAAAGAAGGAAATGCACTATGGAGATTGCGTTTGGCGTGGGTGGTCAACGTCGCTGTCCAGTATTTCAGCAACTCGTAGAGGCGTTGCGCAAGCGGGTTGGCAATATCTCCAACAACACCTACTGCAACTGTCTGGCCTGAACCTCTTGCAGCCGGGCCGCATACCAAGCACAACCTTCGATTTCCCTCATTATGACATATTTTTTATCAAAAATCTATTTCAATGCCGCATCGAATGTTAATGATTCCAACGAAAGCGATGGTTTACGTTATAAGTTAACTGTCAAGGCTCCGGCAATGTAATCACACGAACATTGTTAATTTTTGATATATATGTAAACAAATCCATTTATTTAAAAAACCAACTTACTTTTTTCTTGTTCAAACACTGAATGGAGATTTTCAATGCCAACATAATTAACTTCGAACATAACTGGTGAAAAGTAGGAGTACTATACTGGACTGCTTACCCTTTCGGTGAAATACGGACGTGATGTTATATTATGTATACATTCAATACAAAAATTATAATTGTATTGGACTAAAATCCACACCGCATCGCTGTGAACGCTGCAAATAGTAACGAAACTGAAGCGTCTGCGTTGCATCAAAACACTAATCAAGTGGTTTCGGAAACGACCATCATACTACAACCGAATGTGTGTAATTCATCAGCCGGAACGAACGGTCCGTGCGAAACGAGAACATAGTTTATACGTTAAGATAAATATGCAAAAAAAAAAACAATAAGCGACACGTAAGTTGCGTAAAATAACATTGTTACGACACAGAATAACAATAAGCTGTTACTCGTACGGAATGGTCCGTGATCACGGTCCGAAACCAAGGCTTTTACGTAAACAATGCACAGGCGACGCTCCTGCTGTGTCTGTCTTATCTAAATTGTCCTCTTGCTCATGGCTGGTGACGGCGTAATTTTCGGTGATTATGACACGACAGCTGTTCCGAAGGGTGCGTCGGTCTTTGTTGCTTGCAGGGCTGCGAGGTGATGGCAATAATGTTATAAAGAAAATTTTTTTTAATTAGAAATATGAATTAGCTGTGTTTTCTTTTCTATTTATAATACTAAATGTACAAATTAGATATATTACATTCACTACTCCAAAGTGAGTGGAGATTTTTAAAGATAATAAGGATATGAACGAGCGGCTGGACCCATTTTAATGCGGTTTTCACTATTAGGTAACTAATAATATAAACACAAATAAAGTCTTCAAGGCTGGAACCATCAAAATATTCGCGTTTAGTTACAAACCGAACAAAATATTGATTAATTTAGAATCCAGATAATGGTGTTCTGAATACGTCTGAGTTCATGAAAAATTTTGAAGCGTTCGTCATAAACCAAGTGGTAGAAAAACTATTAGTTTCAAAGGTAAGCCGTAATGTAGACTGTGCCAGGACTTAAGCTGCGGGTTGACATTGAGCTATATTGTTACAAAGAGCGGACAGTGTCATGTTGTCTCCTGACAGCCCTGTTTTAAGAGTTCGTAGAGCGAAGCATTGTTTCGGACTACGTAACGCACGTGGGCTCTCCGGCTGCTGAAGAGAAAGTGGCACATGCGCCGCTGCGCTGACAAGGTCGTCTTGTCGCTCTCCGACCTTCACAGCCGCGTTTCCGGGATTCACAGTGCAATAAATACGCAAAGATACGTCAAAGGGCAGTTATCAAATTTACTCACCGGTTTGATATATTGCAACGTATATCAAGGTACATCGTTTTCTGATAATATACGCGGCGATCGATCACGCACTCAGCACGGTATTATTAAAATATGTAGTGGCAACCAAAAAATCTTTTGATTCTTTGCGGTGTTGCTTGGCGATTTGTTAAGCAAACTTTCCCTGGTTATAACCACACAAACATTTGACTATATACTAAGAATAATTAAAGAAAAGCATAACTTTGTTAAAGGAATTAATCTAGAAAATTATTTGCAGGGACTTTCAACTCGGAACTTTACAGGAAGCTAAAACAATAAAACCAAGTAGATATACATGGTCCTATTTACAGTGAATAAAAGTTAATTTGTTATTAAAATTATAAAAAGTAGTGTGTATTGTTTGTATACATATTAATACAGTGTATAAATAAAATCGCCTGGTCATTGCTATGCAC
>DVPD01000892.1:0-10098 GCA_018237605.1 Apyrrothrix (Melanopyge) sp. n. Burns01 | reverse complement strand
GTCAAGACTTTTTGATTTTGTCTTAGTATCTATATGTACGTCAACCTTTCGATCCAAGCTCTTAGACTTAACGCTAGGGTGAACTTTTTGATATACTACTTTTCCTTCGATTTGTTGCTTAATTTCTTGTTTTTTAGACAACGTCTTAGGTGACTTTTGCAATGCTGCAAGGTCATCCAATTTATCTTCCAAAGACTGACTTGATTTATCATCCATACTTTTATTTATCTTATTATTGGTCTTCGAACTCTTTTGGTCCTCGAAACTTCTACTAATTTTGCCTCCTAATTTGTTATCCAACTTTTTAGGAGATTTGGCAATAAAAACATGATCTTCAGCTTTGCTGTTTATTTTAGTTTCAATTATTATTTTGTCTCCTTCAGTTTTAACCAATATTTTATCTTCGGGAGGAGGGAACGGCGGCATTGTATCTTTAACAGGACTAATTAATGTCTTCGTCTGTTTCAAAGCAGCTTCAAATAGCATTTGTTGCTTTTCTTTTCGCTTAGCTATTTCTGTATCGCTATCTTCTTGAGATTTGGTTCTTTCCTTACTTCCACCTCGTTTAATATCCATTTTTTCTAATGATTTTGACTTTTCTTTCGAAACTTTCTTTGCAGTTTGTTCTAACTCTTGGCTTTTTGCACGAGCTATATCCAAAGGAGGAACAGTTAAGAAATCCGGTCTTTCTTTGAGAGACGAAGGCAAAGACTTTTGGGTCTGAAGAGATTTCACTCTAGTAGCATTTGTATCTAAAGACCCTCCTTTATTTAACTTACTACTAATCTTTTGCTTGTCATCAACTTTTGACTTCAAAGTTAGTTTTTTCTTTTCCTTACGCTTTATTCTTTCCATATCAGGCACTATTTGATCTTCACTTAAGTCTGATAACTTTCGTATGCTTCCCCTAGGAGAGTTTAATGATGAAGTGGGTGATCTTGAGGGCGATTTAGATAAGGGAGATCGTGATATGGGCGATCGACTAAGTGGGGACCTAGATGGTGACTTGGCCTGGGATTTTATTTTTGTTAAATCGTAACGACGTTTGAACGATCGTGGTCGTCGTTGTTCAACTAAATTTTCGAGCAACTTGAGTTCTTCCTTATCAATAACAACAGATTTGACTTCTGTAGTTGCCTCCAGAGTCTGTTCTTCTTCAACTTCTTCAATTTTGTGAATTGAGTCTTTTTTTAATCCGTTAACTTTTACTATTTTTTCTTCTATTAATGGCTTTTCTTCTAAAATGTCCCCTTCTTCATTAATATCTTCAACTGTATCATCTTTAGAAGAAAATGCATTCATAGGTGGTAATCTGTGTAATTGTATGACTGGAGTATCCAAGCTTTTAGCCCTACGGCTAGCAGTTGGCGAATCTTGAGTAGCTTTTTGGCGTTGCAGTGAGAATACGGAGCCCTCAGAAAGGTTTAATCTAGCATGAGCAAAGAGAATAGGGGTGCCACCAGTTTTACGTAACATTGGTGAAATTAGCTCGTCACGCAAACTCTTTTTTATATCTAATTTAGTCAATTCTTTTTTCTCAGGTTCACTTTTTTCTTCCGACTGTGTTCTTAAACCAGTAACTTTTTGAATTTCCATATCAACTAAAAGTTCGTCGTCAGATTTTAGAAACTCTGTACTTTCTAAAATCGGCGAAGGTATATTTTCATTATACTCCCAAGTAGAACTTTCTTTGCTGACTTGCTTTAATTCTATATCTTTCCTAATAGCTACATCATCTTCTGAACTTGGAATTGATATTGATCGTTCAGATATACGTCTCAATTCCGTCGCATTACTGCTTGTATCTAAAACCTGGGGATTATATTTTGCTTCGAGTTCCGCAAGCTTACGGCACTGAGGAGGCGACCCTTCTATTTCAGTTGAACTCATTGTTTGGCCTCTATGCCAAGCTCCCGATGTAATTTTATCATATTCCAATTGTAAAATGGGTTCAAGATCTTTCCGGGACTGTGGCGGAGAGAACTCCAGTTTCGGTGCAGCTTCAGTGGTACCAAACACGTCATCTGAATCTACACTTTCGTCATCGGAAGAGAAAGAAGTTATACGAATTTTATTGTTGTTCTTAGTTTTTACTTTACTGCAAACACCTTTTTTTCCAGTTCCTCTACCTTTTTGACCTCTCTTTGGAGGAAGTTTTTCTGACTTAGATTTAATGTCTGCTCGTAGCTTTTCAGCGGCCGTAAGTGGTTTGGGATCTTTAGAAATAGGAGCTTGGGAAATATTTCTTCCATTAATAGTAAACTTAATATCATGAGGATATTGAGGTTCCTGTCTCATGCTGTCAGTTTTAGAACTAGTAGCAGAATCACTTTCAATTTGACTTAATTTAGAATTCAATGTTTCTAATAATACAGAATCTAAAGTCTTCGAAATATCTCTTTTAGGACTGGGTATATGTTGCATTTGACCACTTTTGTCCACTTCTAGTGTGACTGGATTCACTTTAGATAAATCTATATTTTGTGTAAACAAAAAATCACGATTTTCAACTTCCAAATACTTAGATATGTGATCCGATTGAGTTCTTGGAGACTTAGGGGACTTAGGTGACTTGGGAGACTTTGGAGACTTTGGTGATTTAGGAGATTTGGGCGATTTCGGTGATTTTGGTGACTTGGGTGATCGGGGGGACTTGGGGTGATCATGATATTTGCATCTAGGATGAGCACTAACCATGTGACGCCCATTTTGTGGTGGGAGCATAATAATATCAGGTGGTGATCTCTTATTATCCAAAGGTGATGGCGCTGTTCCATTCATAACATGCCGTTTATGTAAAACATATGGAATATCGTAGCCTTCATCAATTGATTTTTTATTCTCCACAAAACCTGCTTTAAATGCATCGAACTCTTTGAAATAGTTTTTTGGCAAATCAAACGGAGAACACATATCCGGATGTCTTGCTGGAAGTTCAAAATGTGATCGCTTTGTGGCAATAGGTGGAGCGCTAGGAATTTGCCGAAATATATAATCTTCATCGCTGGATTCCGCTGGCGTTAAATCTATAGACTTTTGATGCATTAAAACATGTCTTCTAGAATTCACACTACTAAATCTTGGCCTGTTTGCTAAGCTGTTTGGATCACTTTTAGTTCGTTCCACAGTAGGATGAGTATATGGGGCAGCAGTATCAGCAAGACGACTACTTGAACTCGTTTCCAGTATTAGTTTGGGGTTATACTCATCAAAGTGTGTTTTAGCAATTAACTCCTCTTTCAAATTTTCTTTTCTAACCATATGTGTACAAACTTTTCCACGCATAGACTTATCAAAATCAGACTGTAAAATCGATGGCGTGCCTGCTCCTGATTGCATTGCTGCTGCTTTAGCTTTATTTTTGGCATACTCGATACTATCCATTGCTGGCAAAATGCGAACGTTAACATCAGATTCATTAGAAGATTCCTTAACAAGATGTGATGTTGGCGGATTTTCTTTACTAGTCGACCTAGTTAACGACTCTATTTTATCTTTATCAAAGCTAAATACCGTTTCAGAAGAACGACGCCGTTGATAACTATGTATCTTTGCAGCTCTGTTATTATCAATTTCCGTTTCTAGGCCCAGTATCTTTTCGGGCCATATATGGGTAGTATGTGGCTGGATATCTTCTTCCTCAGTAGATATTTCCTCAATTTTCTTAGGAGGGCTCAAATCGGAATAATGGCAATATTGATCAAGTTCAACATTTTGTAAACTCGCAGAATGCATGGGCGGAGACTCCTTGTGCTTGTTGTTGCTTGGAAATGTAGAATACGGCGTGGGAATATGGTAAAAATTAGGTGAAGTAATAATGTTATTTATGAGATCTTCGTGAGATCTATCAAAGAGTGTTTTCTCTCTATATTCAGGTTTCTCCATACCAATAAATGTAGATTGAGTATCATAGAAGTCTTTCTCGGAATCCGGGCTAGAAGATGGTGATATCGGTTCAAAAGGATCCATGTAAGCATTTTGAATACTCGTGACGCTCCTTCGTCTAACATTTATATCCTCTGCTGTTTCATATAAGTTTTTCTTACAGTCGTAATAATCCGATTTAGAGTCCTGACTCGATGTTCGCGAACCTGATCTATCGGAACTTTTACTTTTCAGAGTTTCACGAGATTTCTTACTATCCGTGTGATAAACGCTGTCGCGTGATTTCTTACTAGATTCCGCACTGCTTTTAGACAATTTAGAATCATATATATCGCTTTTTGACTCCTGGCTAGAAGTTCTAGAACCAAGGGCCCTCTTGATTTCTTTGTAAAAGTTCCCATCAGATCGGACAGACAACTTTTCACGCGGCAAAATTCGAGGATCATCCAAGAGGAAAGGATCGAGAGGGATATCGTTGTCGCTCTTATACTTCACGCCTGCAATATTAAGATTTGTCTCTTGATCCTCACACTCCGAAAGATGAGATATCGACTGATCGTCATCAGATGGTAGATCATTTCCAGAGTCCAACGAGCACGACCGTGTGTGGACGATGGAGCCACGTGGACGAATTCTGGCGTACCTCCGGTTTTCGGAGCACTCGTCGTCCGAGCGCTCGATCACTTCATAACTGTCATGGGAAATATCGTCCTGCGAGCCGCTGCGGACAAAAGTAGGAAGGTCGAGGCGCTGCTCACTGATGGCGCCCGGGAAGCTCGAGGAGTACGCGCGGCCGATCATCTCGCGCTGCGACTCAATAGAGCCGCGGTTGCCGAGCACGAAGGCCAAGGTGCGCGCGTCGTCGTAGCGCGTGACGGGCGAGTCGACGCGGCGGCCGGTCGGCGGCTGGTAGGCGTCCAGGTCGGCCAGCATGCTGCGCGCGCCGGCGCGGCGCTTGGCGCGCCCGGCTTCGTCGAAGCTGAAGTCGCGCAGGTTGCGGCACGACGCGGAGCGGCGCGCCGGCGGCCGCGGCGGCGAGCCCGCCTCCTCCTCTTCCAGCAGCAGCGACCCTCCCGAGCGCGACGAGTGCGTGGAGGGGCACGCGGAGTACATGTTGCACTGCGACAGCTCGTACTCGAGCCGCTCGGAAGACTTTTTGAAGCTGCTGGTCTGCTTGGAGAGCACGAACTCCGGGTAGCCGCTAGAGAGGGGCTCGGCGGCGGCAGGGCGCGTGGCAGTGTGCGTGCGGGTGAGGGTGTGAGTGTGAGTGTGCGTGTGCGAGGCGGTCTGACCTGGCGAGGCCGGGCGCCCACGAGGCGGCGGAGTGGGCGCGCGCACGCGACCACTGGCGCGGGCACTCGCCGTCCACGTACTCTCCGGAGAAACCTACCGCGACGATAAAACGATTATATATGACGACCACAATAATTGCACGTTCTACCGACCCCTACTAATTGTATGCAGCTATGTCAATATATTTTGAAACATTTACATTGCCAATGCAACCTTGTTTTACGAAAGAAATGATACAAGATATACGTACCAATTGTGTCGTCGTCCGATGAGGCAGAGGCGAACCCTCCGTAGGATGATGATTGACCTCTGCATGGGTCACTACTTCGGGACCCACCTGCAATTTCATCATGCCATTATTCAAATATCCCGTGGTGGGGCTATGGAGCACAGAACGAGAGACCCAGTGCCGCGTGCGACGTAGAAAGTGTGCGAGATGGTACGTGGTGCATGTACTTATTATTACGCATTATTCAGAAAAGTGAAATAGGAGTTGTCTTTTCTCAAGAACGGGACGATACGAGGGCTAGCTGTGTTTAAAGTTATCCACATATACGAGCGAAAACATATCTGAACGAGTAATTGATTAAGACAACTGCTATGACACATTTCATTCATGGTGTAGGAATATTAACAAATTAATATTTGTCTTAATATTATGATGATGTAGAATACTAAAATATAAATATTGGTATATTATTTTCGGTGTTAAAATTCAATCATGCTAACATTTGAGAAACATATAGCTATAGATATATGGCATTCAAGTAAATCAAACTCATCATGAGAACATTTTAATATCACGCATATTAAATTTATTAACCGATTTCCATTTTTTAGAAACCGACCTGTTAATTTGCCATATAACTACATTCTTACTCACCAAGACATTGATATATGGATATAGAAAAGGTTAGATGAAAATTAAAAAGATTAGACACATAATTATGGAGATAACAACAGGCCAATTTTCAAAAAGGCTCTTACGATTTGATCGCTGTACAGTTTTCTCAGCTGAAAGAGAGAAAAAGTAGATTTCTAAATGGATTTATCTTTACATGAGGTCCGGTCACGGCGGCAGTGCATGGAAAATTATTGCATTTTATGTACAGTCCATTTAAAACACTCCATAAGTTCACTGTTTAATTCTATCTATGAATAATACGTATTGTACTATTAAGTGTTTTTTTTTATTTATTTACGCATTTTATTATTTATGATTAAGTATGACATATTGCGAGTATTCCGACTGCTACTTTGTACATTGTATAATGTGAGCTGCGTACCTAATGCAGTGTACTTTAGGCGTAGCGTCTCGAATGTGGGCGGTGATTTTCGAATGAGTCGAAATCATGGCCAACGTTATGTTTATATCCTGAATGTAGTGTTTAATTTTGATTGTGAATGATTTGATGTAGTATTGGGGCACGGCTAAATGCCCTGGCTGTCGACAGTCAGCAGCGCAGGCGGTGCGAGCTGTGCTGTGCGATCCCAAGGCCCAGCACGGGTAAAAATCTCTTTTGGGAGACGTAGACGAGCGGGGAGGTGAGGCGAGACAACCTGATGATGTGATGTGATGAGATATATTGTGTATGTAGGCGGTGCGCCGCGGACCTTGTCCCTCGTGGCGGCATAGGCGGTAGGAGCGAGCGGCGGGCGAGGCGGGCGAGGCGGGCGAGCGCCGTCCGAGCGGCGCCGCGCCTCCTCCGCCGTGTAGCCCTTCATCATCAGAGAAGCCTCCAGGTAGTGAGGTTGCTTGTCCCACTCCAGGGAAATCGCTGCACAGACCAAACGGTTACCGTTTAATTAAATATTCAAATGCTCAAATTTTAAATTTATAGATTCAAATAATAATGTCAGTAAGGAATATTTTCAAGTGAAGTTTAGCACACATTTAAATGTAAAAAAAAATTAATATATTTATTAAGCTTAGCACTACAATATAATCACAATCCAACGGGCATCAATCGAAGCTTTGCATAGTTCAGTCGCTCGTGTCGCCTGTTCGCTCGCACGTTCGCCACGTGCCCCCTCTAACCGCTAGCTATACCATACCTGGCTACAGAAACATGGCTACTTGACTAAAAGCGAGGCGAGCCGAGCGGCGGGCGCACGTACCGTCGGAGCCGGGCGGCAGCGGCAGCAGCGGGTGCGCGGACAGGCTGGCGCCGAGCGCGGGCGCGTGCGCGGCGGGCGCGGCGCCGGCGCGCGGCGCGGCCGGCCGCGGCGCGCGGAACGAGCCCGACCTGCGACAGTCGGACAGAGGATGGTGACCTCGACACCAGCTTTTGGTTGCTCTCGCGGCCTGCCCCTGGCGACACGCCTACCCCTCGCCCTAGCCGCCACGCTACTCGCCCCTCAACTGACAGTACTTCAGCTAATGTCGCCTCCGAGAAATCAAATGACCAGCCTACCTCCTAAGTTTGACCTAGTCGTACTATAGTTTCTATTCCTATCCTGATACGATAAATGTCCTATCTTTATTCTTATCGATATAAATATAATATTGTAAATGTATACAAGGTATTGATATAGAATAAATTGTTTAAGGTAATTAAGAATCGAGACCTTGAACAACAACAAAAATTCACTTGAAATTGAATTAAAGCCTCATTTATAGGAGAAAATTAATACATTTTTACTACTATCCAAATAGAATTCTGTTAAAATTAACTTGCAATCTCAACAAGGAGCCGTGAAGTGAAAGAATATAAAAAAAGCTCTCCAAAAACAACAATACGTATACAAAGATCTAAAATTTTGAAAGAGAAAAATATATCAATTTGCTACTGTCGACAGGAAATTTAATAAACAAAATATTATTGTAATATATAGGTATGTATATATAAACAAACACAGGGAGGGGTTACGACGACAATTAAAAATAAAATAGTGCACTTAAGTGTGATGTGATTCACGTGCGAATGGATTGCAATCGGTACAAGTGAAGCGGCACGGCGCCGCCCGCATCGCGCCCCGCCGCCCGCACCATCCTCCGACCGAATGTCTGCGCCGCGCCCGACCCCCTACATGTTCGCTCCTCGTGTGGGACAAGCGAAACTCTCAATGTATACAGCGCATGCTCGAGAATGCTACGATCGCCGACAGTCCCAACGGGCCGTACGTTGCGACACCGGAACGTTCAATTATTACATAAGCATCGATCACTCATCATAATATGCAGCACGACTAATACTAATCGCAGTAAACTGTATGGATCCAAGGCCCGCCCCATCACACTCCTCACCTCCCCTCCCCCATGCCCCCTGCCCCTAGTCACATCAAGCATGCATGTAATACTTGACTGCCCCCATGCAATCGTTGTGTTTGTATCACAGTAGTATGTTCTCAATTCACACGAACGCCCACAAGATAAAACCAAAAGCTAGTGTCACCCATTAACCCATGCTGAACACTCATCTTAAAAATTACAATACAAGGCATATTATTATCTAAAATTTAATTGTACAAGTTTAGTTTCATACATTCGAACTACGATCAAAAATTAAAATACTCATCCGACAACCACTACGACACTGCGCTAAACAGTAACTAAGCAAAAAAAGTATTACGTACATAAAACCACAGTGTGAAGTTTCGTTGATAATATATCTCATCATTGCGTGTCTCAAATGTGTGAACAAAATAAAACTTTAATGAAAATTTCCAACCACACGCTAGAATTACTTTTAAGAAGCAAAAAATTTCAAGCTGAAGAAAATAAATTGTTTCTTCATTACCTTTTGACGCTTGACTATGGCATGATAAATATGCCTCGTGTTTCAGTTCAAACTCAACCTCCGTTTGGAATATTTCAAGCAATAAATCAACAATAACCGCACATCGCGGCGAAATTAAATTAAAATTTAAATATTAAAAAAAACAAAAGCAATGTCTACTTTGTTACGTCCATTTGACAATGAACTCACAAAGTGCCTTTTTAAATTGCAAAAAATAAGACATATCCGAAGCACCCCCCAATAACAGTATCCGCCCTCAATAACAGTAAGATGCTGACTTAATCATACAAAAAAAAAACCAAAACGCTTTCATTTGAACGAATCATCACACTGCGTGCTACAAGCGCATTGCATACGCCACTACCCGACACGAGCCACAAGGCCACCACTAAGCCGGCGGCGCGCACTCACCTCTGGAACGTCTGCCGCTTCACGTAGTTGTCGCGGACGAACTCCACGATCTGTTTCTGCGTCTTGCCGCTGTACCTGGTGGTACAAAAACACAACTTCATTTCACTTCAATTCGTTAAAATGCACTTTCAGGACATTTTTACATTATTTCACTAAAACCGGCGTACGTGCAACGACTATGCATGTAGACGTTAACACGCCAGGTCTGTAAGGATAGATATATTTGGTGGTCGTTGCTCTGTGCCTACCACTTAAAGAACCTGGTGTGATGGTATATGGTTGAAGTGGGTGTTGATTACCTAAACGAGGAGCCCCGGGACATGACCCTGGTCCTGTGGCGCGGCAGGCGCGGCACGCTGGTGCAGCGGAAGAAGCCGTGGTTCTCCACGCACTTCTTCCAAAAGTTCTTGCACTCGTTTCGCCCCTCGAAGAAGAACTCCACCACGTCGCGGAAGTAGCCCTGGGGAAGGAAATTAAATATATTGAAACACTAGGGATCGACAGTTACAAAAACAATTAGGATAATATAAAAAACGTAACATCACGCTTAGGCTTAATCCACGAAGAAGTACCTCCGTTTTACTAATAATTTTTACATTCCACTAGGGAATAGGTGGTGAGGCTAGTGCCATACACCGGGCACAAATCTGTACTCCGGGCCACTGATTTCTACTGCAAAATCTAAGTTATAAAAATACAATGGTACCCGACCCGGAATTTGAACCCAGGACCTCTCTATCGCCAGTTACGCTTGCAACCAACACGCCCA
>DVPD01000891.1:0-10100 GCA_018237605.1 Apyrrothrix (Melanopyge) sp. n. Burns01 | reverse complement strand
AACTGACGGAATATCACGCTTGTAATCCCTGAAGAGGTAGGTGGACGAGTATGTTACACTCCCACGTGTCACCAGTCACCAGGTGGGAAGGAAGTCCCACCATGGAATAGGGGGTGAGCCTATTGCCTCAAGTCTAAATAATGTCTGTCTGTAATCCATACAATATTATAGTTGGTATCTGTTAATCTACTAGTATTAAACGGACGGATAGCTTCGGACCTAATTTAATATATGTATGTAAGTATTCTATTACACTCACCTCTTATCTGTAATTACGGTTTCTATAGCTTCTTTCATTTGTGATTTAGTGACCGTAAAGAAATCTAGTTTAAGGCCAATTTTCAACTTGACGTATTTTTCAGCATTGTACCACTGGTCACCCAACATGGGAATGCAAACCAATGGAACCCCTGCAGTTATTGCCTCGTCTGTAGACTGTAAGCCTCCTTGCATTACAAAGGCCCTCACATTTGGATGTCCTATAAATAGTAAGTAGGTTTATTAATTAAACACGATTACACAAATGCTCAGTACAAAATAAGCAACCGTCTCTTCTTTATATCATACATGTTTTGTGTATGTCAATTGCAATTAACATGTACGCCATGAGTGATGTAATTCTAACAGTCTTTTATTGCATATGCTGACAAATAGGCAATTGAACAGTACGTTGCCAGCCCTGAAAGACTCTGTTAATCTTTTATTTCACGAACTTGGTCCGAAGAAACTTATTGCAAAGTAAATATGTTTGTCGCAAAAACGAGCGCGATAAACTTATTATTTAAGACTGCCACGTTTACAACAGATAGACGTGGCCGGTATAGTATGCATTCTCGAAAGCAAAATCTGCATGGCAATAATGCCGTTCCATATGTAGTTTCAGTATATAACTAACATGAAAAATAAGTAGCGAAGCCGGTAGCAGAGCCTTTGGGGTTCAGCAGCGTTCAAGTGCAGTCTGATTAATGTCCGGCCACAGCGACATCAATAAATCAGATAGAAAACTTGTTAATTTACTGCATAATCTCTCGGGTAGACCGTAACATGATGACTTTGCGAAAAGGGCTCTATGCCAAATGCGGTTGAAGGCCTTAACAATAACTAAGTTTATGGTCAATGCCTTCTCATGCATTGCAATGGTCCGAACCCAGCGATTAGGTAAGCCAGCAACCAGCTGATTGAACTTGACGAAATTCATCTCATTGGACGAAATTCAGCCGATGATCCTCCGCTTACCTGAGAAGTTGTTTGTTAATAATACTACACAATTGTACTATAATTGCACTTACTCAGAAGATCGGCCTGCGGTAACCACTTTGAAATTTTTACGTTTTCTGGTCTTCCTGGAAGTTCGTCATCATTCCATTTAAATAAAACATCATACGGTAGCACCGACAAGGTGTTTGTTATAATTTTAAGCCTTTCTGGAGGAAACATAATAGGCCGAATATTCGACCCAAAACTTACGTAAATCACGCCATTTTTTGAAGAATCTAAGTATGACTGTAGGTCCTGTTGGTAGGAAAAGATTACTGTTAAACTTTATCTGAAATATTTACTGAAACAAAATAAATACATACATATGTACAACTCAACAACTATTTAAATGTATATTATCAACGACACGTACCTGCGGAAGATCTTTCTTCGGCTTTTGATGCAATCCCCCCATGAAAACAACATTAGGTGGCATTGGCTGATTATCCATCCAAATAGGATGAACGTTTAAAAACAACATATCAACATTATTTACTAGTTCCGTAACAGACGGTACATTTTTGCCTGCAATTCTTTGCAAAAGTCTGTCTTCCACTTCGACATCATTATTTTGGTAGTACATTAGCTCGAAGTGATAGTAGTATTCTTCAATTTTCTCCCAGAATGTCAGATTATATAATCGACGGTGAAGAGGTATGGGATAAAAGATAGGGTGCGTTGAAGCTCCAACAATTTCAAGATTTTCTAACACCGCACCGAACGAGCTGACTAAAATAACTGGCGCTTTAAAAATATAGGAATAGACCAGTGTTGGTCTCATAAAAGCTTCAATAAGTATTAAGTGAAATTGTTTCTTCTCTCGAATTAATTTTTGTACCTCTTCAGTTTTTATTTGTAATTCGATCAGGTTATAAAACAGCTTGACAATCGACAACTCCGGTGTCCAATTTGATGTCTTACCAACTTCAAATCTGGCACTTAATGCCTCGACAACAATTTTATACTGATCACCATAAGATATGTCGTGCATGTCAATTTCAGTTAGATTTACCGGTGCCCCCTCTTTCGGAAAAGCTGGATCCGTGGTTATCGAAACAACTTCATGCCCTCGTTTCGCTAACTCTAGCGTTAGAACTCGAAACACTACTTGATGGCTTACCGATGGAGTAGGACACACTGCCAAGATTCGTGCCGCGTTTGTGACTGTTACTGCGATTAATACACTGAACACAAATATCAAACTTCTGCACATTTTGATAATTTTATAAATGACTTGTGATCAAAATATATAATAAGCCTAAATTTGTCTAGTGTAATTACTAATACTGTATAGTTTCAAATGATGTGATATTTCCGTAGAGCCTGATTTTATAAGAAATAGTGTTGATTTACGCATCTGAAGTTAGTGGGACAAGTTCGTATTAATATCACGGTTCATGTTGTATATTTGACTAGCTACCAAATGTTATCATCAACCACGTAAGCACCGAAGCTAAGATACTTTATATTATTTCAAAATATCAGGAATGTTATTGTAATAGATTTATGCAAACATTGTTCTTTTAGATTTAAATTATAAGGCGACATAAATAAATTGTTATTGGGATATTCGCCGATTTTAATCATCGGGACATAAAAGTATCTGAAAGAAACGATTACCCGAAATATAGGCCGGTATTAATTTACGATTTAACTAAGGAGAGAAGTAAGTACTCAAAGTTACTGAACTTATGTCGAGTACGAAGGCAATGGTGGTTCGATTTACAAATATGACTAAGTAATTTGCGCATTGACTTGGATACGTGTCGATTTTTCCAAACATAAATATATTGTGAACAAGAATGAAACTATAAAGATATTGTGTAGAACTGAACTATCATATTTAAGACAATTCGTTTATTTATAAATTATAGAAACATTGAACTCATGAACATTTGACAAATGTTGACATTTTAATTTTTAATCAAGCGTATTATTAACTTGTCCCCGCTTTCCACAATTCTATTTTTATTTAAACTTTGTCCACATAAGTAGCCCGATAAGTTATGTATTATCACGATGATAATGTAAAATTGAACGTATTAATACAATTACGTATGAACACACGTAATTTTCCACTAACGGACGCACAAAGTGTTGCATTGTGTTACTTATCGTACTGGTTTTACCAGTGCCTCCTACAACTAGAGGTAATTGGATAATGTTTACTTGCAGCGTTGTTCTATAATGTGATATAACGTTGACAATAAATACCAGAACATAGAATAGTAAGCGTAAAATTTTTAGTGTCAGCTATGAAGGAGTGACTGAGCCTGAGATTTTTGTGAAAAAGGTATCAAATCATCGGCACATGTGTATCAAGATACCATTCTTGAGAAGGCAGTTAAGCTCCTTGACAACAGTATGTTCAATAACCAAGAATGGTCCTTTCCGCAAGACTTGGCACCGGGTCATGAATCTCGCTCCGCCCAATCTTGGTTGCAAACCAACGTTCCGGACTTCATCAGAGCTGAAGACTGGCCGTCATTTAACCCTGATCTTAATCCAGTGGATTATGATTTATGGTCAGTTTTAGAGAGTAAAGCTTAGTCTAAACGCCGCGATAATTGTAGTCCCTAAGACAATCCATACGATTGACAGTGAATAATTTTCCCATAGAAAGAGTGGCCTCAACGTTTAAAGGACTGTATTGCAGCCATAAACACCATTTTGAATGAGCTTTATATATTTTTAGTGTTTTTATATTAATGTATTAAACTACCACACTGTAATAGTAATGAATGCTAGATACAATAAAAAATATTGTTTTTCTTTGTAACAATATTTATGACAAGACTAGGTATATGCAAAAACTTTTATAATACTATTTCGATAGAAATGTGTTGCGCTGTAGTATTGTTACAAAAAGGGCGCTCCCTCAGCATTTGCGGCGAATACATAACCGTCGAGCTGATTTTCAGTTAGACCCTGTTCCGAAGTAGCTCCAACCGTCAGTCAACTCTCAGGAGTATCTGCAGATTCGTTTAACAATTTTAATATTTTTCACCTAATGATAATGATATATATAAACCATTGAAACCATTGTTGTAGACAACTTAAAAGTGCCCGTAATCATGACATTTTAAATTCGACTTCTTAATGATAAAAATACTACACGTCGCTACAAATTACAATCAGAAATTTGATTATTTAGCCATCTGTTACCACTTATCTCATTACTTTTATGCGATATTTATAAATATGACGTGTCGTTGCCTAATTATGTTGCAAGTCATTGAAATAAATAGTATATGTAGGTATATACGTCAGGCATAAAGTTGATAAACTAGTATCACCCTGTATCGACATAATCTGGTGACATGTATCGGTATAATGTTTTAAAATCTAATAAAGTTTTTTTATATATCACGTCCGTTATCTATATATACTATTTATGCATTCCATTAACTTCAAATTTAGTACAGTTATTCATTTTTCGATGTAGACGTTCACTAAGAACGGATTCTTAGTAATTCAACTTTAGGGTCTAAATAAACAAAAAACTAATGTTATTAATCGTTTTTGGAAATTTTACCCCGCAGGGGCTAATATAGGGGCTGAAAAAATGTGTAATTTCGTCGATTTGGTAGTTATACATCTAAAATTTTACGTAACAACGTAACATCACGACTGTAATCCCCGAAGAAGTAGGCAGAGAAGTGTATTACACTTCCACGTTTCACCAGTTACGTTTACGTCCTAATATGGAATAGGTGGTGTCTCTTGCCATACACCGGGCACAAGTCCAGCCTCCGAGCCACTACTAGAAGTTCTAATTTTTAGAAAAATCCAATAGTACTGGACTCGGAATTTGAACCCAGGACCTCTCGATCGGCAGTCGCGCTTGTTACCAACACGACCAACGGTAAATAACATGCATAATTCAATAAGCGACATTAACAAAAATAGAGGCAAAATTAAAAATTTCATAGTTTGGTTTTGGTATAAAAATCAATTTCATCAAAGGCCAAGCTTGACTTATGGGTAACTCGAGACTCCTAGCTACAACAAATATTTTCAACTTGTCACCCGTTCTTTTAAATAGAACTACTATCTTATTCTCCAAAACCGAAAATTGTCCAGGATCACATTCAGACAGCACCATGAGTTGAAACATGCATACATATCTAAGAATAGTTTCGCACTTTACTCGGGTAAAAAAAGACGTCGAAGAAGCTCAATAGTGCGTATCAATAGAATGATTCCTCGTGAAGTCTATTTAAAAATGCATTTATTAAAAAAAAATATTGAAATAGTTCTGATTTAGAAGTGTTTTTTATTTACAAAAAAAACATTTATGTTTGTTTTATTTCAGACTTACTTTCTGTAGAGTGGGGAGATATAAAATATCACAATTCTACTACTATTCCTTTGTAGGACGTAAAAGTAACCGGTTACATGTGGGAGTGTATTACAGTCCTCTGCCTGCTTCTTCGGGGATCACAGGCGTGATATTACGTGTATGTATATATTGATTGAGTTCTGATTTGTAAGTGTTTATTATTTACAAAAATTTAAGATCGTTTTATCTTAGACTTACTCTCTGTAAATTGTGGAAATATAAAACACCACAATGTCTTGATACAGTACAATACAATGAATAAGGAGCTAATGAGTATTGAAAGTACGATTAAAGCCAATTCGAGTTCATAGTACTCTGCCCACGATATGTTCGCAGTCGGCGCACGCAGATGTCGCGCTCCGCCGTGGCGCAGTACGTACTCGATCCACCACATGGCGCGCTCTAGCGGCGGTTGAGGCTGATCGTTCATCCGTTCGCGGAGTCTGACTATATTTTCGCGGTAACTGAAAGAAAAACGCAGCAGTTTCTTGTTAAAAGTGGAAATATAAATACAAACAATCGACACAATTTATAAAGCCGAAATTGAAAGAGGTCACAAGTGACCGCGGTATGACTATCAGTAATCAACTTCGCATTGTTATGCGAGACGAAACTGGCTGATAAAGAAGATAATGATGATGATGTAAGACGACTATTAGTGTTAAACACGAATATTTATTACTTAATATTAATTTCCAACTGCCCACCTATTATAAATGTTAGTATAATAGTGTTATGTTTTAATTCGTGTCTGTCCTCTTCGGACTGGGTCACATGTGGCGCTTGGATGCGCTGGAATGCGCTTGCAATGTACAATAATTTACAATACACTGAATATGATGATGATATGTACATGATGTTATAAGTATATGTAATACATTATACAGATTTATATAAATGTTTAATTACACTCACCTTTTATCTGTAGTTACTCTTTCTATAGCTTCTTTTAATTCTGATTTAGTTAAAGTAAGGAAATCGAGTTGGAGACCCATTTTAAATTTAACATATTTTTCAGCATTGTACCACTGGTCGGCTAACATGGGAATGCAAATCAACGGTACTCCTGCCGTTATTGCCTCATCTGTAGACTGTAAACCTCCTTGCGTTACAAACGCTTTTACATTGGGATGTCCTGCAAATATCAATTGGTCATACCTATATAGAATTATTGTTATATGGTTCATTTTAGGACACGAATGTGCAGTTCACGAACATGAATATTCTGTAATTTAGCTCGTACTTACACTACGTGTGCATGATCTAAACTTATTACATGAGTTTCTAAGTAAATAGGCTATAGTTATTATAATAGTAGGTGAATTTACTTACTCAGAAGATCTGACTGTGGTAACCACTTTGAAACTTTGACATTTACCGGTTTTTCAGGAAGGTCTTCATCGTTCCATTTAAATAAAATATCGTACCGTAGCTCAGAAAATGTTTCGGTCAAAAGTTTCAATGTTTCTTTAGGGAACATTATTGGGTGGACATTTGTTCCAAAACTTACGTAAATTACCCCATTTTTTGACGAATCTAAATATGATTTTAAATCCTACAAAAAAAAATTAATGTCATGTACCCATATAAAATAAATACACAGAACATAACCAACCATCTATTTTAATTTTCTTATTGATAACGGTAGCTACCTGTGGAAGGTCTTTCTCTGGGTTTTGATGTACTCCACCAATAAATATAACATTAGGTGGAACTGGCTGATTATCCATCCAAATTGGATTAACGTTTAAAAACAACATATCGACATTATTCTTTAGCTCATTGACAGATGGGATAGTTTGACCAACTATTTCTCGCAACATTTCGTCTTCCCATTCGACATTACCATCGTGGTAGTACTTGAACACCATATGGTAGTAGTATTCTTGCACTTTCTCACATAGAGTCATATTATATATCCTTTGGCTGACAGGTATCGGGTAAAAGATGGGATGTGTTGAAGCGCCAACAGTTTGGAGATTTTCCGTCAGCGCACCGAACGAGCTAACTTGAATCACTGGCGCTTTAAAGAGATACGAAAACACCATCGCTGGTCTCACATATGCTTCAGTCAGTATTAAATCAAACTTTCTCTTCTCGCGAATCAGTTCTTGTAGTTCTTCCGATTTTACTTGCATTATGATGAGTTCAGCTATCGATTTCATTATAAATGTTTGCCACTCCCATCCACATTTCTTACCTAATTCACATTTGCTACGCATCTCATTAATCATTCCATGATAAAATCTGTAAGACACGTCGTGTAAATCAATTTCAGTTAGATTTGCTGGTCCTTCTCCTTTCGGGTACGCTGGATCAGTGGTTATCACAACAACTTCATGTCCACGTTTTACTAACTCTAGCGTCAAAGCTCGAAACACTACTTGATGACTTATCGATGGTGTTGGAAATACACCCAAAATTCTAGCTGCATTTGCGATTGTAATTGCAAGTAAAATACTATACAGAAATATGAATACTTTGCACATTTTCTAACTTCAGAAACATCTGCTGATTAAAATGTGTTATGAATCCAATAATTTTGGTTTAACTCCTAATATTTGAAAACTACAAATGGTGTAATATTTTTATTGAGACTTATTTTATAAGAAAATATCTGATGGCGCACGCACAATGTGTGGGGGCAAGTTCTGAAATCTATACCGAGTGTATTTTTACATTAGACAACTTGACATAACTTTGTACTACATCATGATGTTGCAATGATGTGGCAATGAATGTTTTATATATATAATAAAATACCTGCGCACATTAAAAATGTAAACTCATATAACGCATTTAAGAAAAAGTTAGCTGAATTTATTAGAACTTAAAGCATTAAAACGATTATGTAAATTTAAATGCGTTAAATGGGTAAATTAAATTAAATTAAATTAAATGATACTAAATTAAATGCTAATCGACGAATGCTACATATTACTTGTTTAATGTATTTCTCATGTAAGAGACTCACATGTCTTTTTTTGAGAATAAAATATCTTTAACCTTAACCTTAACCTTAACCTTATCTTCTGTGTGTTACCATTCTTCGTCCAAACAGAATATGTTTATGAATGCCTTCATTTAAACCAAAACAATGCTTCGTATTGCCGTTTAGCAACAAAATTTAAATGTAGCTACTAATTTTTATGTTTGTCAGCCTCATTAGTCGAATGGTTGCAATGCGTCTGCTGATCGAGATGTTCTAGGTTCGATCCCCGGTCGGATTTTATTGTTTTTTTCGTAGATTTCCTAATTAAAATTTCTAGTAGTGGCTCGAAATCTAGATTTACGCCTGATGTATGGCAATAGGCTCACCCCGTATTTCATGGTGGGAGGCAAACGTAAATGGTGAAACGTTGGGGTGTACCCCTTTGCATACCTCTTCGGGGATTACAGGCGTGATGTTACGTTCAGTAAGAAGTTCTTTACCTTTCTATATACTAGTTTGCAAGTACTGCAACGTGTAGTAAGTATTACGTCTGGAGAGTTCAGCTGCTTTGTTTTATCCTATGTCTAGACTTTATATTTATAGCGAAACTAAATGCCTTCAAGTTGAGTGGCTTTGCGCTCAGGCTTTCACAAAATAATTTATAGCTTAATCTATGTTACATATTACCCTTTTACCCGCAGCTTTTTATAACTGTTAGGCACAAGTTATGGTTATATAATAACAATATATTTATTGTTGTTCCTTCTTCCATACTAAAACTGCAAATTTTTTATTTTGACTTTAATTTGATACAAAAAAAGTAGTGGGCGAAAAAGGACACAAAATTAGTTTTTCCTATACCTACTCGTATATATTCGAATCAGGAGACACTAAAATAATAATCTTGGGACACCTTTACATAAGGGAATTTGATCCAAAACTCGGCAAGGCCGTTCCTATGGTAACCAGAAGGCTAATAAACTGTAATAAACATATATGTAAATACACGTATACTGATATTTCTAACGTAACATCACCCCTGTAATCCCCGAAGAGGTGGGCTGAGAAATGTAGTTCACTCCTACATTTCGCCAGTTGCGTTTTCTGATATTTCTAGCAGACCAAATACTTGTGTTTATCGCATAAATATTCGTCCTGGATAAAAACCAAACCCACGGCCCCCTTTAACGGTCAGCTTCACCAGCCACTGAACCAACGATCTAATAGTTGTCAGAACAAACATTTCTGTATACGTACATGAAATCGTTAATTGATGTCTGTGTGAGCCAAGTAGGTATCTTAATTTTTTTAACAGTCAAATCTTTCGGAGGGACCTTGAAAAGGCTTCGGTAGGGGGTACGATCAGCGAACGAATCAGCGCGTCAATGGTTCGGTGAGTGACTGGAGGGAAATTTCAGATAGATTTAGTCTAATCCGCTTTTATTCCCCACTACCCCCATTTACCCCATTCCCCCAAAACCCCCCCTACCCCCAATCCCCAGAACCCCCCCTTTTCCCCCCCCCCCCGAACCCCCCCCCCCCAAACCGGAAAAGAAACCGCAAGACCAC
>DVPD01000890.1:0-10102 GCA_018237605.1 Apyrrothrix (Melanopyge) sp. n. Burns01 | reverse complement strand
TTTATTGAATTACTGATTTAAAATACTCGTTTTCAATGAATATTTACATCATTACAATAGCTTTTTGTAATCCGAAATCTATTGAAACAGTGAAAGAATGTTGAGTACCGCCCCCTCCCCGTGCACCACTCATTTTTTTTTGTTTTCTCATTCTCACATTGATCTATTCTATTCTAATGTAACTACATACCTATGACATGTGTTCGTACATAATAATATTATACGTGGAGATATCTTAGTTACGACGGAGACACTTTGTGTCTACAATACCAATGTTATATATATATTTGCTCGGTATAATCAGCATTCTCGGGTGAATGTCGCAATTAAAAAATGTATGTTGTATCTTGGTATGGCCACCAAGTTACAAATTCCCTTTGTTCAGTCTTTACAGCCGATAATAATTAATAAAGAATTTATTATGTCATACTATCCGAAGACGCAATGTAAGGATTTAAGGAATGGCAAGGCCCATGTATATAATAATACGGTAAAAATTTCACCATAGAAGATTATATTTTATCGTCATCCCAGGTCCCTTACGGGGTAGGCAGACGCACCGAGAGTCAAACAGCTCAAATAAGTTTTTAACTATTTTAACGCAACTATCAAAATTTGCAAGGGCTCAATTGTTTAGATGTCTGAGATAACCGTCAGAGGTGTGGAACACCGGACCGGCGTTCGTTTCCGGTCTAATAATCACACATAATCTAACACTCTTTTAAGCAGAGAATAGGCTATTTCTAAGTAATACCGTAGGATGCATCTGCGCGCACCATCAGACGGAAACGCGTACGAAAGATAACCTATCATACAATAATGGAAAAGATAAGTATGTGTATATTAGATAATACGAGGAAAATAATGTTTGGAGCCAATGCAGTAAACACGCGAATCAGCGGTGTAGGGCAACGAAATGCACTGAACAATGATAACTGCACTGCTTATAGAAATTTACATTAATGTATACACGGGACCTAATATAACCTAACCAAATGTATGCACATATATTGGTGTAGATATCGGAATATTTACGAACATAACACCGCAAAACGACCTTCATTACGATGGAATAATGGTCGAAACTAAATAACACTTGAATTTATCTTGATTACTAGAATTATTACGGTATATTCCAGCGAAAGTTTAACGACATGACTATAAGACACTTTTTAGTGGCAAAATTGCAATTCTTACATTTAAAGTGAAGGTTATGGGGACAATTAGATTCCAAAGTCAACACATTGGCACATTCATATTGTTTATAGAAGCTGCTTTAACGCAGTCTCGATGTGTCTATTCTTTCCATACGCTGAAGGACAAAGTTTGACGGACTTTGTTCATGGTCATGTATGGCCATATTCTACCGTAAGAAAGCGACGCTAACCAATATCAAACTCTGCATCGTACAACAGACGATGAAGCCGTGTGTACGACGACGTATTGCCCAAATGCATAAACAAAACAATCGCGATGTGTGGAAGGAATGTTCGTGAAAGACTATTCCAATTGACTAGCAAGAACCAGTAACAAAGTTGATTCAACCTCGTGTAGACAGCGAAATTATTTAACCTCTTACTCACGTCATATCGGAATAGCGATGGATAAAACGAAACAATTTTATACATTTATCCATGGTGATGCTTTTTATTGCTCATTATCACTGGCCTGAAACGGCCTACAGATGTTTGTTTTTAATTTATTTATCACCCGTTATCATAGAATATAGCACAATATCAATAACATAGTCCAGTCTAAATACGAATCGACCTAACGATGGAACTTAAAATTTTCTATTGAACCATTAATATAATATTTAATTGTATACCTTTACGATATCATTCTAAACTATAACGATATTCATTAATTCAATTAAATAATTAAATAGGATTTAAACAAAGATTTTATTTAAACATTGAATGACTAAAATGTCAAAACGTACCTACTAAATATACATATATAAAATATATAAGACAATTTGAACAGATTTAAAATGTACAAGACAGATTTAATTTTATAAATTATACCAGTATGAAATGCGGATTTCAGACCACAGACAGTGTTCCAATGTCGTTTCTCTTAATGATTTGCCTCTGCGCTGTGGCTTTGACAATCGTTAGATAGACCAGGTGCCAAACTGAGAAATTGTGTGCACGGTATTGTGTTCAACATTTGGAAACATATTACGAACAAGGACCAATCGCGGACAGTGTTAACTTTTTGTTTTAATTTGAAAAAAGAAACTGCTGTTGAATGGTACCGATCTCTTCGAGAGACTGGTGCTGTCCTTGCTCCATCGCGAGACACGTGTGACTCGAAGGTGACTCGAAGTTGCAGACGAAGAAAATGCAAAACCGTAAGAGAAATATGAAAACACTCAAAAAAAAGACTATGTGGATTTGCAAACACTGTTGGACGAAGGTGCACCGCACAAAAAGAAATTGATCAAAATTCAAAAGATCCCTAGATGGTACCACGAGAGTTGAACGACAGTCAACAGAAAAGTACAAACACACTCTTTCGGTACAAAAACAAGTCATTTTTGCATCGTTTAGTAACAGGTGAAAAGAAATGGATTTATTTTGAGAATCATAATTGAAAAAAAATCTTGAATACACCCAGGCGCACCACCCACGTTGATTATGAGACGGAATCGTTTTAGCAGAAAGACGATGCTGTGTTTGGTGGGATTAGAGAGGCGTGGTGTATTACGAGCTATTAAAATCTGCGGAGACGATTAAAACGAAACATTACCAACAACCAATTTGAACCGTTCGCTGTTTCAGAGCAGGGCAGGATAGTTAAAGAGGCAACACAGAATAATTTTACATCGTGACACTACTCTATCAAATACGACAAAATCGGTTTGTGGCACGTTGGAAGCACAGATGGGATGTTTACCCCATGCGGCTTACTCACCAGGTTTAGTTATTACCGATTAAAACATATTTGCATCGATGGCTCTTGAGGGGTGAGTCTCACAGAGCATCGCTTTAATTCACACAAAGATGTTGAGAAACAGCTCAATTAATAGTTTGCGACAAAAGGGGATGATTTTTACTAGCGTGGTATACACAGATCGAATGAATGATTGGAAAAATGTATAACAAGCGATGGAGCATATTTTGAAGAAAAAACTTTTCATAATTAGGTTTTTTTTTTGAAAATCCGCATTTCATACTCGCTATATAATATATGGGTGTATATTATAAAGTAATGGATATTAGAATCGTAATGGCCACTCTACACTCCCGAATGAATCACGGCCGTACGTATCGTCGCGAATCGCCCCTATCTGTCCATGAAATATATACCTCTCTACACCGTCACAAACAATCGTAGTAGAATAAGTATACTAAAATTGTATTCAATTAGGATTAACTCACGATTTTCGTAATTAATCCCTCAATACAATAATTGTTCAATACATATTCGAGATAGGATGCGGTGCTCTGCGGCACCTGGAAAACGTCACCAACATTAGACGGCTACCGAAAAGAGAACTGCAAGTCTACCCAATGTTTTATCCTTCGGAGTCCGCAGCAGACCTTACGCGTAGTGAGTGTAGAACCGGCTAAAATGACAAATTCATATGAAAAGTCTCTCACAGATCGTTAGACATTAAACAAAGTCTAAAAGAAAATATGCACCCTGAAAAACCACACTCCCAAAAACAAACTTATATAAAAATAACGCATTATATGAAATTTCATTAACACTGAAAGCCCAAAAATTAACGGTGACCTTACAAAACAAAAACAAATCTCAAAATCATTTCATTTAAAATTATACGACAAATTAATATCACGTAAAGGCACGCGATACGTACATACAGCAAATTATCACACTTAACATCGATTAATAATAATAATAATCATCATCATCATATAATAACATAATAACATCGATTAACGACAAATAAAAATAATGCGCTATTTTACATAAAGCAAAAAAAACATTATCTTATATACAAACATACAATTAAATCATAGTTTTTGGTTTAATGGACGTTACAAAAATAAAACGATAAAATAGAAAGGTACGCAGATGTTATCAATTGCGGTGAGGTAAAGCCTGGTTGGAAGACTGGAGCTAATTAGAAACAGGATACACAAAATCTTAGGCAACAATTTAGTGTTCTGTAAGACGAATCGCACATTAAACCGCTGTTCGGTGGCACGCCTTTCCCGTACCGTGCCAATGAGTGGCCAAATTAAGTTAATCACTGAAAAAAATGTCAACCCCGCTGAGTTTCTTGTTAGTTCTTCTCAGTTGTGGGCGAGGTACGAAATAACGTAAACTTAACTATAATGACGTTTGTAAGTGATTGTGAATCCTATATAAATAAATGATTTTGGCTTTGACTTTGAAAATGTAAAAGATGGACGGCACGAAGAGAACTATCGAGTTAGCACCAATATGACATTGGGTAGTCAATTATGGTGCCAGCGTAATATTAATAAACAGATGACATACGATCATCAGCCGCAGAGAAAAATTAACATGCGCGCAATATTGCAAATATATATACTAACTCGGTAGCGAAGTACTGACGAGTTCAGATCAAGCGGTTACAGTATTACTTTACACTGACCACTTAACATCACGACTGTACCCACTTCACTTGTCAGTTCAACGATAATCAACATAGTCTCAAGTCATCCAACCAGACAGAAATTTATAAACAAATAGTAGACTTCTATACCAAACAACCGCAACAGACGTATAGGTATCATCGCGTGCAACATACAAATAAAATACTATATTATCAACTACAGCCTCGTTTCTCCGTCGCACACGTATTACACTGTATGTACAGGCGTCGAAAAAAACATACATGAGGCAAATTCCATTATACTAAGATTTAGAGAGCTCACAATGTTTCTATAAAATTTTATAAAGATTTATTTGGGTGGAGGGCTAAAAAAATATTCAAACGTTTAATATGAGACCGGTTAATACTGACTAGACCAGTGATGGGCAAAGTACGCGAGCGAACTCCAGCCTGCGTAAGTATTTAATCCGGCCCGCCGAGGGTCCATCGACATGGATAGTATCGCCGTGTGAACAGCCCTTTAGCCACTCCACCGTTTTTCTCAAACAACAGAGCCGTCCAAGTCGTAGCGTTCAATGTTGTCTTCGTTGATGCTCTAACGCTGTGATGTAAACACATCCGGCTCTTTAAATAACTGAGATATAAATATCCATTTGATAACTTCAGGAATAAATAACTATATTTATAACTGGATTTTCCCACAGTACAACATTTAAACGTTAAAAATTGATCAAAAAATGTAAATTTATTATACTTCAATTACCTATGAAACTCAAAGTTCTCTTGGAGAATATTTACTAAGAAACTAGTTGGATGCGACCCCAGATTGCAGCGAAGGTTATTCGCCTGCGAATCAATCTTGTCTATATACATATATGAATATGTATGCAACAACAAACATATATACAAATATTTTTAAACATATATACGTATAACTACTCCATTACACCATTACCATTTACTACATATTTTTATTTCCTTATTAACTTCTTTAATATTTTTAATGTATGTTGTAATTCATTCAATTCTATAAAGAAAACAATTAACACTTTATCATCTAATGTCCTTCCATGTAAGGCAGTTCGAATGAATCATATGGAACCCGGAGACGCTCCAGCCTTATGACAGGGACACTAAAGTAACTAACTAATGTATGTATTATACGACAATACACACAAGGAAGACGGTGGAAGCGCGCGTGGCCGAAAACTATCAGTACATTTCTAAGCAATTGTATGGATATACATACATATGGCTCTTGTAGCAATCGTCCATGGGCATTGTCATCTCTCATACATAACACGGTCAAAATGTCCGATCAGGAGCGGGATCTCAAACATTCTTGCCGGACCATACAGCAAAAATTGTCCTGACGCAATTTCATATTGTATTCGGGTGCTTTAATATAAAGCGCGTGATGTCACAATCCAATTAATGTGCCACTAAGACCACGTTGGGGCAAAACACGTGACACTCGGGTCAAACTCAATTCCATTGATCAGTCAAGCTAGTATCGACTGTGCCCAATTTACATCCTGCACTATACCATCACCTTTGCATTATTATATCCTATAACGGACTAAAGATCTCAAGTGGGAAAATCCAGTTGACGGACAACATTGATATATGATTAAATATATAAATATATATTTGTCCCTATAACCTATGAGCTCTTACTAAATCATAACGGCTACACTATATATCAGCTAATCCCTAAATCGTAAGGTACGTCTATCGGCATGAAAACTGCCATGTGGGCCTTATACTAGTGCAGTGTCTTGGATCTTTTTGATCTCTTCAGTGCCTTGGATGTCCGCACCCACGGCAGCATGAAGTCCCTGTAAATTTCGTTCGGAGAACATTATTAATTATCTTGACATGGGATTATTAGAGCAACTCTGTCCAATATACACGTAACATTACGACTGTATCTCCCGGAACGGGCTAGGCAGAGTGCAGTACACTTCCACGTTTTACCAGTTATACATCGCGCCACGATAGGTGGTGAAACTATTGCCATTTCTATGAGCATTTAGATAACGACCACGCATCGCAGACAACCGAACGACACTAAGACGGCGCTTGTAAGAATTAAGAGAAAAAAAAAACCTGAGGTTTGTGAGAAATCACTTACGGAAGGAAGGAAAAATCACTTACGCTTTGGACAAATCGGGGAGTGGTTCCCCGAAGGCGGTGATCGGCAGCGTGTCCGTGATCTCAATGAACCGCACGTCCCTCTGCGGTCTCGGCCACATCGTGTACACGGACGGCGCCGTCACCGTTGTGCACCACGTGTCCCGCTGCCGTAGCTTTAATTTCTCCACGTGACGCTGTTCGCGTATACGACGCATATGCCATCTACATTAATTAAATAATAGTTAGTACGTGACACTTTTGGCAACAAGTGAACAAATGTTCTTTAATTACGCAACCAAGTGAAAGTTGTCAATTACACCTATTTTGCGGCTAGAATCGATTTTATTGTTAATATCGATTCGGTGACAACCCGATTTATGTTCGATTGTTACAAATTGTGCATCTTAAAATATATCAATGTCATACAAATTAATCCTAATCAAGTGTATTGAATTACAATTGCTTCACTGAATTACAATTTCTTATGTATTTAACGAATATTTTCGTTAAACACAATATTTTTTAAGAGTCCAATTTCGATAATGTTTATTCAATTATCGATTGATTTACTTTACGAGTACCGATTGATTTTATCGATTAATATACGACAACCTTTTGTTGTTAACTGGGTAGGTGATCTCTGTTGTATCGTGTAAAGCGTCAGTGTGAGTATAGTGTGAGACATTAATGTCGCTGATAGCAAATCGAAGTGTTGGTTGTCGAAAAATTTATTATGTATTATAAATTTATTATGTATACTATTTTTTACATGTTCATGCCAGGACCCTTACGGGGTAGGCACAGAACAGCGAGCGCCAAATATGCTAATAATGACAAGTGTCTAACTATATTAAGATTGCAATTAAATTAACCACAATATACGGTTCGGTTGAAAGCTTTCGCACAGCTCGACGTTTCGCTATAGCAAATCTTCGACTGGGGGCGTGGGGGAATGGAAGCAACTTTATAGTTCATTGCGACGCAAGAATGTTACTCAACAATATGAGAATGCGTCACGTAAATTAACTTGATCACTAACTTATACATGCATAATAACACGTGCCGTGTCGGGGCGGAGTGAAATGCATTCATCGACCCCGCGCAGCGCGACGACGCAGCCGTGATGCAGGCTGTCGTAAAAAGCGGCTAAAGCCGGTGCAAGCAGATCGCGGTATGACGCGGTTCGCTTAGTCACAGCTAAATAAGCTGGCCGCCTATGGACAGCAGCGGGACAGCTGTGCTCGGCGATCCCCAACCCGCGCACCCAGCGCGAGCATTATTGGGCTAATCCTACAGAGGAGACCTATGCCCACCAGTGGACTACAATAGGCTGATAATGATGATGATGATACTCATGATGATACTCATGATGATGAATAAGACGTAGCTGCCATACACGGTACATCGCGTGTCCGCGCCACATTTGAATACCCCCCTCCAGGCCACAGTTAGGGACAATATCGTAGTATTGAATTCGCAGTGTATCGAGTGGGCTTTAGTATAAACGCAAATACATTTCTTATGGGCTTCTAAAGAAAATCTCTTTGTACTGGAACACTGATCACTAAAACATACTGAACAGTGTGTTATGCTATTAAAAGTAGATTATTAGAGAAATGGGTTACCCGGCGCTGATCTTGAAATCTTTGATTTATAATGAACGTGTTAATAGATCCAACAGAGGCTCGAGTGTTTTTTCGTACAGACGTTTAGCAGTCAACCGACGCGGTAACTGATACTGGAGACCAACAACTTCACATGCTTCCTATGTACAGTATCTACTTAATTGCGCAACAATGCACCTGTGATGTGAGTTTTGCTTCGCACGTCAAACCGTAAGACCCGGTTTATGTTGTGAGACAAACGTCGGCAAACCATTTTGAACGCTTTGGTGAAATTTAAAATGTAGACACCCACATCGGTCGCACCGCAGTGGGGCCTGTGCCCATTAGAATAATTATGTTTAGCAAATTGTAACATTTAATTCTAGCAGCCACTAACGTATGCAGCCGAGCCGGTGGTAGCCGTATACTTGGCTGATAACGTTATACATTTGTATCAGCAGTGTGTGCAAAGTCGCCGCAACGCAAAGCGAAATCGCTTTAAGCGTCGCATGCGTGTTTTAAAGTAATGTAAATGCAAGCTGGCCTTTATGTGCATATATGTAGTGGTTATGAAGTATCGGTGCAGTGTTATCTAGTCTCATACTATTTTATTAGTGCATTGTGAACAAACCCGTACTGATACTAAAATGATTATAACCTATCACTTATTCGTAAATTGAAACTTAATCATACCATGCTGATTGATAGCCAAAAATTAATATATTATATTAAGAAAAACAAACCACAGCACTCAAGTAACAAATGTGTCGTTTAAGGTAAATTCACATTTATTTCACATCGGCTTAATAAGGTGTCATCATGGACACACAATATGTCATACTATTACAAGTAACTTTACATAAAATTGTCAGCTATCTGTGACAAAACTTATCAATTTATATTTAAATGTTCCCTAATACCTCCTTGCGAAACCTGGGGTCACGTAAGGCGGGCAGGTATGTGAAAAGCACAGCTTATGCAACACACAAGCCACTTAACGTCATAGCATCTGCAAATTACTCTTAAGTCACACTCCGTAAACCACTTTACGTACAAAACTTTTAAAATCGTTTAAAAAAAGGTAAATATTTCATTATATACATAAGTAAATATATTTATCTTATATTATTTTAAGGGCAAGCAAGCAGCGTGTATGATCTGTTTCACAAACCTATATTAATACCGTTTACGTGTGAACTATTTTTTAAGAGATAATTAGAAAAATTCTTAGTTTGAACTCTATGGCTTACGTCATATGGTCTACTTTACACGCAACACTAGAAGCGGTGACTAGATCTATGTATCTAGGTTACCTAAAGTAAAATAGTAATCTATCGCGCTCTAAGAACCTTCCCGACCAACTAAATCAAGCTCTTGCTAGTAATGTACATCGGTCACTTATTATTTTACTCTCTACATCTAGTTTGCACGACTATACTGTATCTACCTAGGCCGAGTGATAATCCAACTTGACAGATCTCATCAGTAAGCGCATCACGATGTAATCTTATAAACCAATTTCATCCAATGCTTAAATGTGTAACACACTAGTTAAAACGTAGAGAAAATATTATCAAGGTAAGGTTTACTCCAATAGGACTATAACGTGAATGAAAGCAGCCGCAAAATAAGTGACAACTGACAACTTGGTAGCGTTATTATCTACGACCGTGCCTATTTCCGAATTCAATTGTACATGTAAAATAAACATAATACAAGACTAATGAATTGCATTGGATAGATGACATTAGTCTTAATTCATGAATTTCGAATACGGAACCAATGAGCGACAGAACCGAAACAATTT
>DVPD01000889.1:0-10110 GCA_018237605.1 Apyrrothrix (Melanopyge) sp. n. Burns01 | reverse complement strand
AAAATACTACTCATTACGCGTCGAGTTTATTACAACAGTTTGTTGCACAAACGCAATTATTGAGTAGTAGCGCTCCTGCAAATGCCATCGTACCTGGTGTATCGGCAGCTCTGTCTTGCGGCATTAATGGGCATTCAATAGACAGTGTGGGTACAATAAATGATTCGGTTCTGGGCCAAATCAACAATTTACCCGAAATAGCACCAATTACCCCAAATTTTTTGAACAATTCTCAACATTTGAGCAGTCAACAAACAGAAGAACTTTCGCAAATAAATAAGGTGCTGGAAGAAATCTCATCCGTTTCAGATACTGTCAGTATATCAATACCAAATACTACGAGCTTAGAAGACTGTGTTGATAATAATGATTTCATGAATCTTGATATTACACCAGGAGGATCAGAATTGGGCAGTGCCAGTGATCTGTTGAAAAGTTCACCTATAACTGTAACCAATACTGATATAAACACTGTCGGTCAATTAGACCCCCAAAAATTAGATACGATCAGTACTAATTCTGTGGAATCTCAAGAGGATGTAAAAAATAATCTAGTATTAGAATCTAGAAGAAAAAGAGGTAGGCCGCGTAAAGTGAGAAAGATCGACGAAGGTGCTGAATCTCGAAAAAAAGATAAATCTGTAGTTAATGTAATTAACGTATTTCATAACAATAATGATCCTCCAAATGTTTCACCAGATTCAGGAATTATATCGAATCATAATTCACCTACGCATTCACCGTTGCGAAGACATGAAATGGAAGAAACACATAGCAGGCTAAGTAGACGGTCCGTTCAAAAAGAGAATAACACAATCGAAAGGAAAAGCATGCGGTCGAAGTCCAAAACGAGAAATAGAATTCATATTAGATCTGACTCAAGTGATTGTGATTTTCAAAAGAAAAGAATAGAAAATGAAATCAAACAAATTAAAACAGAAGCCCCATCGCCAATTCCGTTGAAGCAAGAGCAAAGCAAATTTGAAAAATCCAAGAAGAATGATCATAAGTTAGACATTGCTGCCTTAGACAGGATGTTATATGCAACTGACAGGGTATTGTATCCTCCACGAAAGAAAGTAGGTAGAAAACCACAATCTAAAACGAAAAATGCTAAAACTGCCACAAAAACATTAAAGGATAAAAATCAATATGACTCTGCCGATACAGACGACGAGTCTCTACCATCTAACAGGTCTGTCTTATCCGGAGTTTACGCGAAGAGAAAAGAAGTCAATAGTAAGCTAGCTAACTTGCCAAAAAGGAATAATAAAACATCAACAAGTGTATGGCGAGAAAATCAAAGCGAAAATGAAGCAGCAGGAGATGACCCTCTTGATCCTACTTGGAAGCAGATTGATCTCAATCCGAAATATAAAGACATTCTTTCTGGATACAAAAGTGATCACGAATTTAAACCATATAAGAGTTGTAGTAGATTGATAGAGTCGGGTTATAAAAGTGACTATGGTTGTAGATCTGGTTATAAAAGCGATTGTTATAGATCAGGCTATAAAAGTCAATCTGGGTATAAAAGTGATAAATCGGGTTATAAAACAGATTACAGTGTAAGGAGCATGCGAAAACGGACAAAAAAATTTAAGAAAACGAGATCAGTGCGAGATCGATCGTATTATAAAAATCAGAAGCATTTTGTATCTGATCAAGAAATACTTTTATTATCCAATAAAACATTTAGCAGCTTAACATTAGGGCACAGTTCAAGTGATTCTGAGTGTGAAACGTATCTTCGCAAACCGAATGCTAGTCCTAAATATGTAAGTGTATGCACCAAGTATCCATTACCATCCAAATATGATTATGGTTTTTCCAAGATGAACCGGAAAAATATACTGCGTCTCAATTCGTCAGACCCGTTCGCACCTGGTCCTGTTTTTAGTGGATTGCAAAGACCTGTCACAACATACAATATATTTAAAGTCAGTCACAACAACAACAATACTTTGCTAAAATCTCCTACGACAGCTAGTTACATTGGAAGTCCTTTACCTGCTTTGAAACCTGTATTCACCCATAAGTTTGGAATATCGCCAATTTGTACAGTTGCAAATTTGCCAGCATCAAAAAAGGATGAGTTTTTAAAACAGTTTCCGAGATCACTGTCACCGAGAAGTCGCAAAACGAAAACTGGCAATGTATTTCCTGCAGGTGCAAAGAAAGAAAATGCCGCTAAACCACTTCCAAACGTTTTTGAACAAGCAAGGAATAGTTACGTACCGAATAAATCTCTCACGAGAAATGTTTTTCTGAACTTTAAAAAACCACAAATAAAGCCGACATTTCATATAAAAAAACACAGAAGAACTGTTGTTCTGGCACCGCCTAAGATTAACTTAAATAATACAGAGCGACCCTCTCGTATCACTGTAAAGAAAGAAGAAAATAAACATCACAGACATAGGAGCAAAAAAAGACATCGTTCCAGATCAGTTTCAAGGTGTCGAGATTCGTGCTCAAACCGGAACAGTGTCGATTCTATAGACCAGAAGTTTTCTCAAGACATGGATAATCTCATAACAAATTTTATAAAATTTTGTCAAATAGCGCCTAAGTTTATTTCAAATGTCACACACAGTCAACCAAAAAATGTAGATAAAGTGCCTTTAGAATCTGCCCCTCCAAAAGTGGTTAAAAGAATGTCAAAAAAACGTAAAACGTCAGATAATCAAGAAACAGTCATGCCAACGTCAAAACGTAGACACAAGAAATTGCAGACAGAATCTCAGAATAAGGGTGGAAAAGAAACAAATGAACATAAACTTCCCCTTAAAAAAAGACATTATCATATAAACTCCTCTACAAGTAATTCATTAAGTTTAAGTTTGGTTACGTCAGAATTCGATGAGAATTCTAAAAACGATATTAGTTCTGATAAGTTTTTGTGCACTGAAACCAATTGTATGGGAGACGTACAAAAAAATGGAGAATCTCTGAAAGGGAAAACAAATCCAGACAAAATGAAGAAAGGTGCTGATATTACAAAAAATGTAACACAACCACATTCGTCTCAAGACTCAAAAACTCTAAATTGTATTAAGGTTAATGGAAGTGTAGTTTCTGAAAATATTACAGTAAAAGAACATGTAGTGAATTCCGAGATACTTAACATTAGTGCATCGGTCTCTATAAATACTACAGAAGATGAATTATCCATACAGAAACCTGCAGCAGGACATTCTGAATTATCTAAGAAAATATATGAAACGTCTGAAAAGTTAAAAGCCATGCATAAAATGGTGCACGACATAGAAAAAAGTCTACCCAAATCAAAGGACATTGAAGGCAAAACGGAAGTATCCAAATTAGAGTCACATAAAATTTCATCACCCAGATCTGAAACAAAATCAACACCTTTAAGGAATTCTGCACCAATTGTTACGCCAAAGAAACGTCATCGCTTAGAAGCTGATAAAGTTGCTTCTAATTTAGATCAAGTAGTGCAGTCGCTATCAAAAAAATTATCGGAAGACAAGACGATTAGTTCAAGTAATAATAAAGATTCAAATCAAAATAATACTAAGGAGGATATTAAAGAATCTGAAAAAGTTAACTCGGATTCGTCCGCAAATGACAATAACGCAGTTTCTATAAGTAATAATAATGCAGTTGATCCTTTAAAAAGTATGTCAGCGCGATCATTGTATAAAAGTTCTATGCCTCCGGCTCAAAAATCAGAAATAATGACGCGAAAGAAGAATAGATTAGAAGGATTGACTAGTAATTTGGTGTCAAAAATTAATCCCAGTGCAGCTACTAAAGTGTTAGACACTCTTTTGAATAATAATATACGTAAATCAATAGAATCTAGAATTCTTGAGAAAGAAAAAGGCAATTTGGATAGCCCAAGTAAAACTAATGAAGATAAACATAAAGCAAGGGAAACTACACAAATGAATACCAGAGCAACAGTAATTAAATCACCAGTATCTAAAGGCAAAGTAATAGACATTAAAAAAGCAAAAGCCCTTGAACCAGTAATTGAACAATGTATAGTCGTGAATGTCGATAAACCAACAGGGATATTTGAACCATCAATTGATTTAGAAGACCAGATACCAAAGTCATCAATATGTGTCAATCAAATATTAAATGATGCTAACAAAACTAAAGCAAAATCCAAAGGTACAGACAGCAAAAATTCATTATTGGCTCGCATAGACACAGAATCTGATATTCCTCTTGCATTGATATCTGAATCTCCTGATCCTATTATTAGGCCTAAAAGAGGAGAATCTATAGCTGCCGTGATTTCCGATAAAATCCAAGAAACAACCACTGGACATAATTTACGACAGCAAAAAAGAAATCTTAATAATGACAATGAAGATGCATACGACAAGAAAAAAAAGAAAACTTGCAACAGTATATTGAGAGAAAGTAAACTAGTATTACCCGCTAAAGTATTAGTTTCCAAGATTCAGACGGAAAAATTGATTGTTGAACCATCAAAGAAAACAAACATATTACCGAAGAAAACCGATTCTAGTGATTCTGTAGATAATAAAAACGCTGAAGCAAATAAAAAGAAAACAAGAAGACGCAAAGCTATAAACAGGACTGGATTTCCTAGCATAAAAAGAAAAAAGAAAAAAATTGATCAGAACAATATCCTCAACATTAACCTATCTGATAGTCATTTGACATCTGAAGATAATGACTCCGCCTTTGAAAGAGTGCCAAAAGATGGCGAGGCCATGAGCAGTTTCTTAGAACGTACGATAAATAATAAGAAGGCCGAGCTTAAAGTTATATTAAATAAAGAAGATTGTCCTAAACAAGGTCGATTAACGGTAGTAGCACTCGAAAAATTACAAGGTAAAGAAAATTCATCTGATAACACAAACAAATCAACATACGGTGTTGATAAGAACGCAAACGAAAAGGAAAGGAAAAACACATCCATTCTGCGGGCACCAGCATTACAACTTAAACCTAGCAAAATTGATAAGGATTTGAGAAATCATATAAATAAATGGGAAGTCCTAAGTGAGACAGACAGCATTCCTTCTTTAGCTAGTTCAATAAGCAACGACCCAGAGGATAGCATTCCATTGAGCCTCCTCAACTTGAAGAACGGTAAACCTGTGAGTCAATTAAATAATCTCGAAAGATTGAAACGCAAAACTAGGGCTATGTCACCTTCGCATGAAATAGAGGACATCTTTTCAAAGCGAAAAATTGATGACAAGGGCTGCGCGAAAGTCGGAATGCGACCGAAGTCAAGTTTAGCTGTGCTTTATCCAAGCGACAGAAGACTGACAAGGAGTTTTGATAACACTAACGATGATGCCAAAAATAAGAACAACAAAACGGACAAGCTGAGACCGGATGCGATAGCGGCCGAGAAAGCGCCAAGACCTGTGTGTGTATCAGTGAGAAGAAAATCTAGGTCGTCCCAGACGAACAAGAGAGTTCACGAAGTTAATTCTAGTTCACGCGACAGTTCATTAGATACTGTAGTATGTAGGAAAGTAATGTCGAAATCACGTGAGCCCTCCACTGACACAATCCTCGATCACGATGAAAACGATCCGTTGCCGTTGAACGAAAAGGAAATCGATTTTGAAAAGAGTATCGATGTTTTGTCCAAAACTATCATCTGTAAAAAACGCGTGGCTTCTTCACGCGACGACAGTCCGGCGAGCAGCGTAGACAACAGAGACAAACCTGTCGTGTCAAAGAGAAATCCTAGGCTGAGAAAAAAATTTTTAGTCGCTGGATTATTTTCAGACTACTACAAAGAAGAGTAAGTATCGATAGCTAAAGAAAAGAAAAGTTAATGAGTGAATGCAATGATATTTCAAAAAATATTCTTTTTCAGTCCGCGACCGGAAGGTAAAGGGAAGAATGTCGTGACGCAAACGGAGTTCCCGCCGGGCTTGCTGGCGCCGCCGCCCTACTGCGAGCGCTGGGTGCGCCGCCGGCTGCAGCACTTCTCGCTGCCGTACGACATTTGGTGGCAGCAACACTACAATCAGCCCGTCCCGTCGTGGAATTACAAGAAAATACGAACAAGTTAGTAATACATTCCGTAACATTACAGGCCCGTTTGAAATAATGATATTGAAACAGACAATACGTAGTCTATGTGATATTTACATTGTGCTTATAATGTATGGCTTAGTTACACAACTTCACACTTAATTGAAGTTAAGACTTAAACACAATTTTGGTACATCATTTAATTAGAATTTCAAAAGATGTACATTACTAGATTGTATAGGAAAAGCCACACAGGATTTTTACAACGACCCATTGGATTTTAACTTTAAAATGGACCACATTTGTCTCAAATAACTGTTCTATTATAGAAAATGCCTTTCATCAGTGTATTTTATTACAGATGTGTACTACGACGTGAAGCCGTCGGCCGACGAGTGCGAGAGCGTGGCGTGCAACTGCGCCGCCGCCTCGGGCTGCAACGAGGACTGCATCAACAGGCTCGTCTTCTCCGAGTGCTCGCTGCAGCTGTGTCCTTGTGGGTCAGTTCATTTCTGTTATATATCAGTTAAATTATTTTTTGTAGTCTACTACATATTTGTCTTCACGAATTTCTAAAGATTTACTGACTGATTGGAAAGACTGTCACCTTGGTCGTGTTGGTTGCAAGCCCGACTATCGATCGAGAGGTCCTGGATTCGGATCCCCAGTCGGATACTATTGGATTTTTCTAACTTAGTCTTTCTAGTAGTGGCTCGGAGTTTGGATTCGTGCCCGGTGTATGGCAATAGACTCACCACCTATTCCATAATGGGACGTAAACATATGTGGTGGAACGAGGGTGAGTCCTACACTGATCTGCCTACCTCTTTAGGGATTAAAGGCGTGATGTTACTTACATTTTAAAGATTTAATACTTAACAATAAAACTTAATAGGTTTCTTAAATACCCAATGGATTTCTGAGAGACTTATCATGGTAACTCAATTATGTTCACAATTATAATGACCAATACTCATTTACATAGCGCATAAATCGAACAATACTATTAACGTCTTGTATTAACAGCCTAACTTAATATGTTGTGACTGATGGGTTAATAAGTAGATAGAAGTAGTATTTATTATAATCGTTTTGAAAAATCTTTGCAGGGACAAGTGCAAGAACCAGCGCATTCAGCGCCACGAATGGGCATCCGGCTTGGAGAAGTTCATGACGGAGAACAAGGGTTGGGGGGTGCGGACGAAGCATGAGATCAAATCTGGTGACTTCATACTGGAGTATGTCGGGGAGGTCGTCTCCGATAAGGAGTTTAAGGTGAGCAACTTTACCCTGTAGAGGCTTTAGATACTATCAGTATAGTGGGATGTAAACGTAACTGGTGAAATGTGGGAGTGTACTACACTCCTCTGCCTACCTTTTCGGAGGTCACAGGCGTGATGTTACGTTTTTTTAGTTACTATTATAATCATAATAAAGGAAGGATAGGGGTACGACCCAAATAACTTGAATGAGGTGTGAGGTAAAAGGGAAACAGGAATATGTAATAATAATGATTTATTCACATTTAATATGTACACTAAAAATTTTATCAGTACCGTAAATAGCCTTTCATGCACCCGGTGCGATTTCCTTAACGTGCGACTTCTGGGACCCTCCAGATTCGGCGACCTGTGCCTAGGCACCGCTAGCACCTTTATAGCATTTATATTTAGCCAAAGTTAACACTGGGTAAAAATTTAAATATCATATTGACAAAAAACCTTATATAAACATTCTTATAACATAATCACCTACATTGATTAATTAGAAACACTTATTATAAATGTCATACAAACTGGAGGTGTAAAAATTCAAATGAATTGCAGCAATATTTTTTTAGAACTTAATTATTAATGCCTCGTTGGTTGTGTTGGTTGCAAGTGCGACTGCCGATCCAGAGGTCCTAGGTTCAAATCCAGAGTCGGGTACTACTGCATTTTTCTAAAATAAGATTTTTTAGTAGTGGCTCAGAGTCTGGATTTGTGCCCGGTGTATGGCTATAGACTCACCACATATTTCATTATGGAACGTAAACGTAGCTGGCGAAGCGTGGAAGTGTACTATACACCTCTGCCTACCTCTCCGGGGATTACAAGCGTGATGTTACGTTAATTTTAATTAAATGTGTTTGCACCAGGAGCGCATGGCGACGCGGTATGCGCGCGACACGCACCACTACTGCCTGCACCTGGACGGCGGGCTCGTCATCGACGGCCACCGCATGGGCGGCGACGGCCGCTTCGTCAACCACTCGTGCCGCCCCAACTGCGAGATGCAGAAGTGGACGTCCAACGGTGAGCCGCCGCTAGCCAGCGCTCCGTGCGCGACAGAACTCGCATGCTTGTGGTTTAAGCTGCTAAGTTTTAAGTCAAAGTCAAAATCATTAGTTATATAGGATCACTTATAAACGTCATTATAGTTCAGTTTACGATAGTTCGTACCTCGCCCTTAAATGAAAACTAACAAGAAACTAAGTGGGGTTGTCATTCTTTTCGGTGATTGCTTAACAATTTGCGAAACTAAGTTTAAGATCTGTGCCTTATTTGGTTATATAGAAAACTTTGCAATAAACTGACCTCAATGAATCACCGTCCATATATCTGTAATGCTATAATATTGTACAGCTATTATATAATCTTAGGTTGCAACACTAATCGAGTTTTACTCAATTTTTAAAGGTACATTTCGAATGGCGCTATTCGCGCTACGCGATATAGAACCCGGAGAGGAGTTGACTTACGACTACAATTTCTCACTGTTCAATCCCGCTGTCGGTCAGGTGAGTGCTTACAAAAACATATAAATAAAAAAACACCTTACATCACGCCTGTAATCCCTCAAGAGGAGACAGACGAGGGAATTACACTCCATCGTAAATATAAACATTTTTAAACAAATAATTTGAAAAATATTATATTCCCAGCCCTGCAAGTGCGACTCGGAGGACTGTCGCGGAGTGATCGGAGGCAAGTCGCAGAGAGTGACGAAGCTGCCGGCGAAGACGCCGTCGCGCACGCCGTCCAACGCGTCGAGCCAGTCGCAGGGCGGCGCGGCGCCGCGCGTGGGCCGCCCGCGCAAGGCGGCGCGCTGCAGCAAGAAGCCGGAGCGGCCCAGCGTAGCCGCCTGCGACGACAAGAACATGACCATCCTCAAGTACCAGCAGCATCTCAACAAGCTGTGGCAGGAGACGCAGATCAAGCCACTCACCGCCAAGGAGAGGAGCTTGGTCAAGGACAGACACTGCTTCTTGTTCAGGAATCTCGAGAATGTGAGCTATTCGTTAAACGTATTTTAAACTAAGTATATTAAATATACTTAAAATTTGTCATTTTTTAATTGAGCTGGTACCAGTTTAATAAATTCTATGATGAAACAAATTGTATTAATAAATATGTTATTTATTCAGATGCGAAGAACAAGAGAGCGACTATCGATTCCGCTGGCGCCCCCGTCACCGCCTCCTGCGTCTCCCGCCGTGCCCGCGCCGCCCATCTCGCCCGCAGTCGTCATGGTCAATCCGTTAACGCTCCCCGACACCATGAACCCTGAAGTATTCCTGAAGAGACTGCAAGCCATCCGCGCCTCTAAGGAGGAAGGCTCGAAAGAACTGCTCAAGTTGGAGGACGATCCGACTCTGCCCATGAAGGACAGATTGGCGAAGGTGTTCAAGGCGCTTTATAACGTTATAGTTGCGGTCAAAGGTCAGCTTAAACGATTTACCTCATTTGTACTCATTCTTCTAACTTTACCCATTTCTCTGCTATATTCATCGAGAAACACTGCTGAGTTTCTTCACAAAACAAAAGTACTATGTTTCACTCAAAAATGTTAATTTGTGATGCTAATGTAAAACAGAATGAATTGTAATACAGATGTATATTAAAAATATAAGGGCCATAGTCTTTACTGTGACTTTGTAAGGTGATCGGTAATTGTTATACTGATGAAGACTAATACACATAGAAATTCTCTAAATGATTTTTTGTGGCTTGTGTGATCCGTGCACCTGTACTTGACCAACTACTGTCCACATTCTAATTCTAATCATCGCCGACAAGAAATGATAAGTGTTGATGATGAAATACACAGGCAATATTAAGTACTTAA
>DVPD01000888.1:0-10114 GCA_018237605.1 Apyrrothrix (Melanopyge) sp. n. Burns01 | reverse complement strand
TAATTCTAAGGTGTGCAGGTTTCCTCACGATGTTTTCCTTCACCGTTATAGCAAGTGATATTTAAACTTAAAACGCAAATTTTTTTTTAAAGAGGTGCGCGCCTTGGATTTGAACCCGGCCTCCCGACGTGAGAGACTAAAGTTCATACCACTAGGCTATCACTGCTATTTTTTACTACCTTTTTTTTTTTAATTATTTGTATTTTATGCTTTTCTAAAACTTGTTTTTTCTTCTTCATATTCTTCAGCATAAGTAATATGACAAAATATATATGGCGTAATATCACGCCTGTAATCCAAGGAGGGTCGGCAGAGGTGTGTAGTACACTCAGACGGTTCACCAGTTACGTTTACGTCTCAATATTGACTAGGTGGTAGTGTGTTGCCATACATCGGGCACGAATCCAGACTCCGAGCCACCACTAGAAATTTCTACTATAAAGTCTAAGTTAGAAAAATCCAATAGTACTCGACCCGGGATTTGAAACCAGGGCCTCTGAGCGACAGTCGCGCTTGCAACCAACACGACCAACGAGGCAGTGAGTAGTGGTGACTAGAAATTATAATAGTGAATGTGAATAATATAATGAAAGTCAGAAAACCATAACTCTCTTACAGAAGCAGAATTACACACTTCCCTTAAGCGTTATACGAGAAGACTTTTATGGTAGATGTTCGAACAGCGTAGGGGAATTGGTCTCTATCTGTATTACAAAATTAGTAAAAAGAATTGGAGTTTCTTTGACAGTGCATTCTTTAACTCACTGGTGCTGTGTTAATCGTGCTTAGGTGATTATACATGTTGCACGCTGAAGGTTGCTGTGACGTAATTGATGGGGTTTTAGTTAAGTAGAAGTCGCAGTATAAATCTCTTGATATAAGCGCAGTATTAAAATGAATTGCACCAACAACATTATCAATTTTAACGATACCTCCTCAGAATGAGGAAGGTTAAGGCTGGAGCCTACCACGATGGCTACATACTTTACTAAATTATCAAATTCGGGTCATTCTTAAACGGTACAGCCATTTTTATTACTTTTTCTTTCAAGGGCAATACATCATGTATTGTACCTAACAACAAATTGTCGACACGAGGACCGACCCTCCAGCGCATTCGGATGAGAAGCCATTAAGGATGTGTTCTAATGTGCTCACTCCTCACTCCTCGCCGCTCAAGCCGACACATGCGACAGCTTTTTTTCTTGTTTTTTTTTTTACTCCAACCGATTCCGATTCCCGAGAAAAAATGCTACATTAAGCTCTACCCGCCTATCTAATGGATTCGTCCAACTCTCGCAGGACCTCGACGTCATTACGCGAAAAACATCCACCGAGAAAGGAGGGAAAGAAAAAAAATACTCGACTCGAAAAAAACACCTCATGGGAGCGCGAAGGTGTTGCCACCCCTGGTCTTTTCATACCCCAAAATAAGGGGAGGCAATATCATACACCATTAGCAATTTTGCTACTTTTTTAACGGTGTCACAAGTATAAGTATATTATTTGGGCCGCAATAGAAGCGAGTGACGCAGCTCTGTTACCGTCCGCCGCGTCGAGCACGCGGCTGCAACGGCAAACGAACGAGCCGAGGGTAAATACGTTGCTCACTTAAATTATTTAATCGAATAACAATCCCATAGTACACTATTCGAGGCCGGCGAGCCGCCGGGTGCTCGATGGAATTTTGAAAAGAACGCAACCACCATAATTTCCTCCGGCGTTATTGTACCTTTTTCGAAATTCGTAATTCGAACAAAAGCGCGCGCGACGCAATGGTGCATGCATGATTGATAGCGGAGCGATGGCGTCGCTCGCGCGGAGCGAAACGAACATTCGATTTATGAAAACAAAAAGCCCTTGACCTCTGCACTGTCTTTGTTATTAAAGCTTTCGATCCCGCGTTGTCCCGGCACTTTTCTCAAGATAAGATTGGCAATTTGCGGCGTCGTCGCACCCCCGAAATAACGTAACGGTATTGCGTCGTTGAGAGAAGCGAAAATTGTCCCATAGCCGACTCAAAAAACAAGTTAACGCCATAAACAAATACTAAAAATCTTGTAACCGAAATAAGGCGGCACTCTAAATAAGAATTAAAGTAAAATTGCTGAGGTGTGACTCCCTCGACGCGAGGGGTATTAAGGCGGCTCCGCGCGACGATATTCATAAGGCGAAAAATTGTAATAACCTGGCGAATATCAGAATAGGGCGAGCGAGGTGGCAATGCTATGTTATTTATATGAGGGCGAGCCCCTCGCCGTATTTGTTAAGGAAATTGTCTAAATATGCCTGTTGTACTCGCGCGCTCCGCCGTGACGCGTTATACTGCCATTCCGTAGAAACGCTGCCACAAAATGTTGTACAACGCTTAACGGTACGTGTGCATGATTAACTGTCACTTAAATCAACAGGCGATTTATTCCTAACAACGTCAGCAGCTTACGTAACTAGCATTTGATATGTTACTGTTGTTAGCACAGCGGTAAATAATTAAATAAATCTCTAGCTACATATACCTTATATATATTACTTAGAGAGAGTTTTAATACAAGTTGATAATGTCAGTTAAATAGACGCAAGGGAACACATCCCACTCGTATCTGAACGCTCCGGCCGCACTACAAATAAAAATAAACATATAAATAAGAAAGCTCATTTGGAAACGCCTGATACGGATCAAACCGACTATTAAGGCAGATGCAATAAAAGAATAGGAAACAATAGCAATGTTACCATTTAAAGTATAATTATTACGCGTTCATAATTCTTTTTCGTGTTTCCCGAATTAACAATTGCCTCGAAAAACTGTTTTGATCCGAATCACAACGAAATGAAAAAGCAGATCGTGTATAATAACAGTGGTTGTGTGAATCGTGAATTAGATCTAACGGAGGGGCATAATTTACAAGAACCGGCAATTATTTTTACTCGATAATCATTATTAATTATTGTTTTAACGATTCGCCTCGTTTCATTGTGGCTTTCGAGTTGGTTTTTGGACGTGCTTAGAGTTTTTTTATTGTTTCATCGCTGTATTGTATACACTCAACTTGCGTAGGCTGCGTTTCGTCTATATTTATTGTTCAATTGCAATATTTTTTGTTTGTTAGAAATATGTAGGATAAGAGCATTGACCGTGTTCATAAATTTCATTGTTTGAAATTTATTTTCATTTATGCATAAAGCGGATTGATTATTTACAAGACGAAAACAAGTACAAAGATAAAATGTGCAGAATCGATATAAATAAAGCGCAGAACAGATATGAGACAAGCCTCACCTGCCAGTATCTACCTGTGCATGCACCGAATAAAGGGAAGGACCGCGAAGATGTTCATTTCTCACGATAAATCACTCTCGAGTTTTTCTCCACAGAGACACCTCGTGTTTTATGTGCGCCTCGTACTACGCTCCAACTGTCGGACCCTCTTTGTTTTTTCTATCCCTTTTTATTATTATTTATTTTTATTCTTTCTTCAACATTAAAATTGGATTTTATACCGATTGTCTAAAAAACCACTTCTTTTGTGATCCACATTTTTCTATAATAAGTTAGAGAATCGATGAACGACTTCGCAATAAAGAATCGTTAGTAAATGACAGTCTAGAATATTCGGCTACTTAAAGCTTACAAGTCGTTTTTAAGTTGAATTATCTTGGAGTGGAACAGCGGCAGGGTAAGGTAAACTAGACGCAATAATGACACTGAATAGCGTGTACATCGCCAAAAAAGCGTTATCTAAGTGCAAACGAACCTACACATCCGCTGTGTAAATCGAGCCTGTATAAAGCAATTTGGTTAATGGCCCGCCCAGAGCACTACTTGTTCCGAGTTCGATCACCGTCGATCGCCCGACGGCGGTAGTAATTACCTAATGTTTGATACTTACATGTAGGTAGGTGGATATGTATCCACCTACATATGTAACCTATTTTTTTATTCCAATTTAAAAATATTTTTCAAAACTTGCATGTGAGCGATGTTAAAAAAAACGCAACGGTTCTCAAGTTTGTAAAACGAATCTTTTAGGATGTACATCTGCTATTATTGTTATTATAATTATTATTGAGTCGTAAATAAAAATCGGTTGTTTTAAGACGTTACATAGAAGAACAACAAGGACGGATGATACTTACTTCAAGTCTAGTTTTCTGTTAAATCATAACGGTTCTAGCTATGGAGGTGAGTAATAATAATAGCAGCTCACTACCAATTTTCTCCGGCAACATATAATAAAAAATGCATTTTCAAAACGTTTCGCGATGTTACTTGCCTAATTGCTCCCGCCCAAGGTAGGGCGGACCGCCCGCCCTACTACGGCCCCGTAATCCAAAGCAATAAAGAACATTATCGCACAAACTCGACACGTCTTTTACTGTCTTATCGAACACGATCTGCCATTAGGTAGACTTGCAATCGTCATAAGAAAACTGCTATCTGTCAAAGGAAAACGAATCGTGTTTTCTACAGTATAAAGTGGCGATCGGTTCGTCCGGGGCGAGGGTCGATGGCTCGCTTCGGGGGGAGTATCCTAGGTATATGATCCGTAGGTACTACGGACGGACAGATCGATAATGTGTACCTATTAGACGTGCAGTTAGGTCGTGTTTGTTTTTGGGCGCAGTCAAAAACGTGTTCGAGCGGAGCCGAGCTGACGGGGACGCGATTTAGTTGCGTTAAGTTTCCACGATCGATTTGGTAACGTGCTTTTTGGAGGATTGCGCGATATTTTCATGTTCGACTTGTTCTTTCACTTCGCAAACTACCATGCTCATATAGGACGTGTTATTAGTTTTACAACTTCTCATTGCAAACACATTCTATATCTACAAAATCCATGACATATATTAGTGATATATTGGTGGTTCTAATGAGCTCACACAAACAAATTTATGTCTTTGTTTGCATCCGGGAGTACTTGGTATTCGAAACACAGAATAATTATGAAAAAACAAAAATACAATAATGGCGTAACATCGTAATACCTCTGCTTAAGTAATGTATCCGGCACTAACATAGCTCAATAACAAAACCAACAACATAATTATTATCGACAAATACAAAAAAACGCAAGCAGGGTTCGTTGGCCCCGAACATGGCTGCCGTGGTCCAACTCCGGAAGGCTATCCATTACGGGTTGACAGCGCGCGTTTTTCAGCGCCGCGCGGTTTGACAGCCACTGTCTGGGGCGATTTGACAGCTGTCAAACCCGACCTTGACACTGTCAGGCTGACAGCGGTTATCGATCATCGTGAACTGGAGCATGTTACGTGGTGCCGAGATTGATAAGGCCGTTGACTATAAACAAACTTGTAAACATTGTTGGCCTAGAATATTTTATACTGGATATCGGGAGATTGGTTCATGAGTCTGTATTATAAATATACCTCATGTAATCAAAGCTTTTTGAGTTTGATAGTGAAGGGTTGTAAGTAACGAACGTAAACTTAGCCGTGCCCGGTAAAATAAAAACTAAATAAGATATTCATTTCAGGGAAAACAAAGATAATTTTTTCAAAATGTTCTGAGTAGGTCACATGTTTTATAAATGTATGTAAAATGAAACTGAACGTATTTGGTCTAAAAAGCGCAAAGCCATCAAACAAGAAAAAAGAATAAACGCGTTCAAACGTCAAACATTAACGACTGTTCGGAACTCCAATTGATTTCCCGCCACTAACTTTCCGCACTACTTTTTAGTTCACTTTTTCCATAGCGATTTCACGAACAAGGTACGCTGCGAAGGGCACTTGTCCGAATGAATATAAAACAAGAGGAAAAGCGTAGGGTGTGTTTAGTAATGACGTTTTGATGGCCGGGCGGTTCCCGGGCCGAGGTAATGTGATTGACAATGATAGTACGGTCTTTCGTCAATTACTGACACGGTTGAAAAGGGAATGCCTTCGTCTACATTTTCCGTTCATCTATTCAGTCAGTGCTACTATATTCCTATTTGTTAGGCCACATTTGCGTTTTCCGTGTCTTTGTACACATTGCATGGACACACATAGCTGATTAAACGTGAAAATAATGTGCGTCTTTGGCGAACAGGGCGCGCTATTTAAAATTAAGATCCGGTGGAGATACGCGCAAATATCCGTATATATCCGCGCCGGTGGCCACCGACCTGCCTATCCCCGGATTACCACGGAACGTAATAAAAAGGCAAAAATATACCTACTTCGGTGCGCAATTGTGCCAGTCACGGGGCTGGGCCGCGGACGGTACACAGGACGGTACCGTTTTCGTGAAATTCACAACCGCGGCCATCGCCACTTAAATATACACTTTACGACAATAAATTCAAGGTTTGATATCGGTGCGTTTAGCATATTTACATAAGTCGTTCTTTATTAGCGCGACCGGGGCCCGAATGAATGCGGAATGTATAGAAAAATGTGATTATTCATGCCGACTTTGGGAAAAAAAAATTACAAGCGCGTGTGACAGGGGGTCGCGGGGCTCCTTAATTGCGTATAAAAGGTTAGTTTCCACTTTCTAGGTCATCGATCTCCGCTGATTGCGAGTGAAAAGATGCATTAAGGCTTCACGTGACCGCGGACGTCGCTGTCGCAAAGCCAAATACCTATCAGAATACGAAATGGCGACAGTGAGACTAGTTATCTAGAACTGCAAGTATAGTGTTACCGTCTTAAATTTGATTTTTGGTCAAAATTAGGATTGACAACAGGTATAATTATCAATCAGTCATAAGTATCATCGGGGACCTAATTAAATTTTTTTTTGCTCCATGGCAGGCATTTTGATTTTTGAATCCAATTGGTCTAAAACCTAACTTTTCAAATCAGGGTTTTTTGGGCTATATAAATATTTTGTTCGGAAATTGTTCTCACAACACTGAAAACTAGATATGCTGGTTTGCTGCAAAACGTAATATGTCTGACGTGATAATAATAAAATATTTCACTTTTACGTATTATATAACCTCACGCCTGTAATCCCTGTAGAGGCAGGCAGAGAAGTATAATACACTCCTAGGTTTCACCAGTCACGTTTATGTCATACTATAGAACACAGCGTGAGCCTATTGCCATGCACCGGGCACATATGCATGCTCCGAAGCACTACTAGAAATTCTAAGTTAGAAAAATCCGATAGTACCCGAGCCGGGATTTGAACTCAGGACCTATCCAATCAGCAGGCGTTATAGAAAGAACATACAATAGCATATCAACGAAATACTTATATAGGTAACTGTGAGTCAGCGCGGTCAACATGTATTTGGCCTACTAGAAAGAAAAACACACAACTTAAGGTGACTAGATGCGGGCCCTACCACAAGAGCGCTCTCAACGCAAAGGAAAAACCCTGAGAGCGGAGAGCCTCTCACGAAACCTCGCGAACCTCACAAGAGGTTGCGGTAGCATCTGCGTAACTTTTCTTAATTAAGAAGAACACGCGAATAAAGAAGAATCGTCAAAAGAAGGTCAAAGGTGTAAGAACAAATACCCAATCTCATAACACAATGTACCCGTGTAGCAGATAAATTGTGCAGAAGAAAAGACTGAGAGATCCATGTCTAACATTGAAAGAAAACATAAGAAAAATGGGTTGATGATGATAAGGAAACTATGGAAGATTTCTGCATGGAATGTACTCATTTACACACAGTGAAACAAGATAATATAAATGTTTATGTAATTTATGTACGTATATAATCAAAGTTTTGTGCAATTGAAATTTAAATGTTCTTAAATGCGTATGAAATGTACTATCCTTTACTCGGCCAAGGTAGCAGACTATGGCAGACCTAATCATTCTCCTTTGAGACGAGACTCGTGCCCATCAGTGGGTTGATGAAAGGGTGAGCATGACGATGATAAAAATAATGCAATATATTCATCGTTTAGTGACAGCTCTGTGGACATTGTAATACCATATATTGTTGTTATCGCCTGGCCGCTTGGTCCAGTGGTTAATGAACCTGGTTGGTTAACCGGGGTTGTAGTATCGATTCCCATCCAGAACAAATATTTATGTGATGGCTCATCTCACTCATCGCTCAATATATTCGTTCAGTATATGGTACAATATATGGAATAAGCACGTACTTACACATTTATATACCTATGTCGTTTATCAATTGTCTGGTCAGCAGAGCACATTCTTTGCCCAGTTTTGGGATCCGATGACTATTGTTGAATATTTGTATTACATTACGTGAGAACAGTGAATGTGTGCACAAAACAGTCTGAGAACAGAACACATGCAACATTTCATCATCTTCCATATCGTATAACGTAACATCTCGCCTGGAATTCCCGAAGAATTAGGCAGAGGAGTGTAGTACATTGCCACGTATCACCAGTTACGGTTACGTCCCATTATGGAATAGGTGGTGAGTCTATTGCCATACACCGGGCACAAATGTACTCCGAGCCAGGATCCACGAGGCTCTATATCAATATAGAAGCGAAATTTGAGGTTTAATAAAAATCCTCCTCCATCAGCGTAGCTGTCAATCCCAAACAGATACATGTATGCCGGAGGAGCAGCACGCCGTCTAGTGACGGTAGAGCGCAATGGGGAGACGCCCCGCGGTGCTGCCACCAACACGCCTCGCCTTGTACTCAGAACGCTAATTACTTCCATATAGCACGCTCGCTCCATGAGAGCCTGGTAATTTAGGTAACGCGATATAACTTATAACCGCGCAGTTATAGCAATAACTATATGTTGCAACTAATTTGCGTCGCGACATGGGATGCGGACTAAATCACTGATGCTTGAATTTTGTATTTCATGATCGCATCTAGAATAATTGATGTTTTAAACAAATAAAAAAAACATTAATATTCCGAGACAACATCAAAAACGGTCATCTGATTTATTATTTCTCACTGGCACGAAACAATTACTTGTGAACTTAAGACAAATAATTGTCCGAAGCGGTAATCTAACGCAACCCCCACCTAAGCAGTCAGCGTCACAAACCACTGAATTAATATGTCTATTATGATGCAGAAAAATAATTGCAGACACAGATGAACGTATGCAGATTAAACTTCGGAAGAAAGAACTTGGTAATATTGCAACCAGGTAGGTCCCGCGAAATATATAACATTATAAAGTTAATTTGTGCATATGAGAGGGATAAATTTAGTTCACACAAGGCATTCCAATACAATTCTAGGGCAATAACGCATGCTCCAATTCCTATCGAGATCTTTATAAGCTTAATATAATAACCGACACTATACTTCGTATTAAGACCCGCACGAGGTTCATACAATCGAAGCGGAGACTCAACTTTTTCTATTAAACCATAAATACGTAATGTTATTCGAACTCCAACAAAAACCCTTCTGCTTTCTCTCTCATATCATTACTTCCCAACACATATAGCACGGAATTCCACATTGAAACTGTTCGAGCACTCGGCGCAGCTCAAAAAGTTGGGGGTGCGGGCGCGGGGGCCCCCTGTAACTAAATTTTGAACTGTCACGCAGATTAATGACGCTAGGCCCGTGCGATACGCGCTAATGCCTGTGGATTACTGTGGATAAGACATTTCGACTGTCTTTTACTTGTATGCTAAAAATATGTATATATATATCTATGTATGTTTATCGGAATTCTAGTTCAATATACGTAACATCACGCCTGTAATCCATGAAGAGGTAGGCAGAGGAGTGTAGAACACTCCCAAGTTTCACCAGTTACGTTTACGTCCCAATATGGAATAGGGGGTGAGCTTATTGCCATACACCGGCCACAAAACCAGACACGGAGCCACTACACGGAATTTTAAGTTAGAAAAACCCAATAGTTCCCGACCCGGGGATCGAACCGAAGATCTCTCGATCAGTAGTCGCGTTTTCATCCACTCGACCAACGAGGTAGCCCTAAAATACAACATTTACATACACAGATTAAACTAAAATTCCGGCGACAAACATTTAAATTTCTTTCCGGGGTTGTCAAAATGAAACGTCAAAAACGCTTTAAAATTTAGAAACATTTGGAAGTTTACTATTCAAAGTTGAATTTAGAATTTTTATAAAGTGCTCAGTGCACTGTGGAACGTATTGAAAAATGTCGGCTTAAAAATATAATCTTCATTCGTGAAATATTTAGGGTACAACCCTAATC
>DVPD01000887.1:0-10117 GCA_018237605.1 Apyrrothrix (Melanopyge) sp. n. Burns01 | reverse complement strand
TAAAAACATCTAAATTAAAAAGCATTGGTAACTTAATATAATACAGGATATTACTACGTAAAATCAAATAGAACCATAGAGCGAAGAGCTAAGGTGATATTAATTTCAGCAACACTAAGAACCCATAAAGTATGCTGTTCCTATCTGGAAATGTTCCACTAAAATGGTAATAGGTTTCAGAATCATTATAATCTCTTCATGCGTAACATTTTTTTTTATTTAGCTATAAGCTCGCGTTTGACTGCTATCCTATGTGATGGAAGCGGGATGCAGCCTAGGATGTAGCACGCTTGCCTAGAAAGTACCCATTCACTCTTATCTTGAATAAGTCTTGAATAACATATAAGATCTATGCATAATAAATTATAAACCAACCATTGCCATCAGTTTCCTTTTCGGATAACACCCCGCCTTCGCTATTCTCTTCGCTAACATATCCGTTGCACATTAGCACCGCGTCGTTGGAACGCAATAACAAATATTAAACACAATTACACAGCGCAGCGCACGCCTAAGGTCACAAGACGGCAAGTGTTTCGCAACACCAAAATGTACTGACAAACCGAACAGAAAATTGCCAACTAGGTTTTGCCATGAGCACGCGATCGATGTATACCTATCTACCTATGTAGAGGTATACCTACCGGCAAGTATTCAAAGTTTATATCAAATGTTCACGAATCGTGGGACAACTGTATGTGTGTTGGGTCTATCGGTGACCGTTAAGTTGTACATAATATGGACATCTGGAATAATTTACGGGCGTTGGAATTCTCGGAGTATTAATTACAAGGTAAACTCATGATGCCCTGCACGCAATATTTAAAACTTTACAAATTGTATACATGATTTATTGTATTAGAAAATATTTACAGGCGAATAAGTAACATATATATATATGCACTAATGTGCTTTTTTGAAGAACGTAAGTTTAACAAATAGTCAAGTGTAATGTATCTTGTAATATTATATCCAAATCGAAAATTTATCAGCTATTAAAAATTTCAGACACCAAAATGTATATCAAAGACAATTTTCGCCATCAACTGTGTCAACGACATCAAATAGATTATACAACCAAATTACAGTCAGGGGAGGCTCCACGCTAGCACCAGCCCGCCCCTGGTACCCGGCCTCCGCCAGAGCCTTGAACATGCAATCTACGAGGCCATAAAAAATCACTAAAGTTATGAATAAAATCGATCACGCGTTTTGCTACATTGCTCATAGCGTAGAAATAATTTTAAAGTTATCATTACACTAATCGTTAGTAATAATATTAATAACAATAATAATACATTATGTCCCTAGCTTTATTAATTTAATGCAAAATTGAACTTTACTTCCTCATTTCACTAATTACTATAGATCTTTAATGAATTACAATAAACAGCTATTTAAATAAGGAACAATGAAGTACATTTGATTAATGGATTAATCAATTTTGATCAAAGATCCATTGCAGTGCTATCTTACTGTATGTACCATTCGGGCCAGACGTTATTCCAGATGCTTTACGATAAATATTGAAGCCTCCATATATATTTGAGACAAAGATTGTGTAAAGTGAGCATTAACATTCTTCTAAAACGTTCGTTGTTAAACGTGCGCAGCAGCCATACGGCACATTACACGAATACAAAGATTGTTTCAATTCTTCCGTAGTTGCAGCGGTGGAAGCGTGAGAGTAAAAACGATCAAACAAACAATTAATACATTACGAGTAATTATTCGCGCAAATTAAATTGTGTCAGCTGCCTGCCCCACATTGTATTGCTCCGCCGTGGGACCGAAACGCTGCTTATATTGTTCATTGACTGAATCAACTATACTGTTGGCAAAATAGAAAATAACGAACAATAGATCACATTTTTAGATTTCCCGACCGACTACACGGTAATAAACAGATATGCTCGCAAGTACCTACGCGCTGAGAAAATTCCATAGTGATTTACCCACTGTTATGATATTATCCATAGAAACACGTTTAATTACCTGCAGAAGTAATTGGTTAATAAAACGATAGAAACAAGAACGATAATTAAATGTAGAAAAGAACAAAAAGAAAAGTTAAAACAAAAAGGAAGGTGTTGAATTTACATCCTTTTCAATATACACAATGATCACTGAAAAACAAAGAACAGCCTTAGTACTAAAATTATTATTAGTAGGTTTATAATGTGAGTAAAATTTAAACATACACATTCCAAAATATGCAAATGAATATAGTTATAACTTATATCGAAATGAAATTGTCATATGCTAGACATAAATACTAATGGAGCTCTTTTCACTGATTATGCAGCTATAATATTGTAGTTAAGATTAAGACTGCCCTGCTGGTAGAATGGTTACAAGTATGGCCTGGGTTAAATTCCTGAGTCGGGTACTATTGAATTTTGCCAACTTAGATTTTCTAGAAATTTCTAGTAGTGGCTCAGAGTCTGAATTTGTGCCTGGTGTATAGCAATTGGGTCACTACCTATTCCTTGGTGGAACTTAAATATCACTGGTGAAACCTGGGAGTGAACTATGCTCCTCTACTTGCCAAATTGCTGATAATAGTAATAACCGTATTTAATTAAACTTGGCGGTAATAAAAATAAATGAATAAAACTGTTGATATTTTACTCTATTAGATCTTTAGTAGAAGAAAAACAATACCATAAGAAGTTGTCAGTTTATTATTCCCAACAAAGTCGTAATTTCTCCATTGTTTAACACATGTCTCACCCAAGAATAAGAAAGATTAAGGCACATCAGCCAAGTGCAGATTGGGATACTTTACACACACAAAATACAATGGTGAATTCTTAAGAGCATATATTTTCTTGGAATATATTTTTGTCACCTTCTGTTGTAGGTGGTAATAAATTACAAAATGCTGATGGCATTGTAAAGTTAGAGGTTAGAGCAATCCAGGGCACTGTAGTTTAAATATAGAACCCTGTATGGAAGAGCACAATCGTAAACTAACTAGGCTGAATGGTGATTACAAAACCACTTAATACACATTGTTAAACACAAGAAAGATTCTCATAACATCACATAATGTAAAGAGAAAGGCACAGTTCGCTATTTCAAGAAAAGGATTAAGGTTAAGAAAACTGAAGTTTTAATTACCATACAATAGCCATACATTAATTGCTTAAATGAATCATCGTTTTAAAAGGAGTCCTTTATGAGATGTAGATAAAAATTTGTGATGGCTATATTAGGATTTCAAATTAACTGACAACATTGTTGTATTTTATTATCTTACTAAGAATTTCTTTTATTTAAACGGTTGTATAATCACAAGAAAATAATGATTCAACTTATAACAGATGATATCAAGAAAAGATGGACAATGCTGTTGATTCATATTAGTATAAGTCCTTCTATTAGTAACACAATGTAATATTTATCACAATTATAAATATATGAATGTTTGCCACAGGGATAAAAAAAAGTTGAAACTGTTATGTTTGTACGAGCCCCTTGTGTAAAAGTAAAATACAAAATACATTTTATGTATACAATTTACAATCATTAGAAACTTCAGTTCATTGCTAAATGTGCGCGCAGACATATGTCACATTTCACAAATACAATTATTTAATTCTACCGTTTCAATTCTACGTAGTTGCAGTGGTGGAAGCGTGAGAGTAACTTAAATGGTAAAATTACAGTGTGCCATATATTTAATATAACTGCCCTTCTTTCCACTTTTCCCTTTGGTTTTAACATGGTGAGATGTGGATCAGTCTGACATCAGTGATGTGTATTTCAGGTACTGATTGAGACCCTACAAACAATGTTGGTACTATGTTAAAATGTGATATCAAATTCCCTCATTGGTTGTGTTGGTTGCAAAAGCAACTGCCGATCGAGAGGTCCTGGGTTAAAATCCTGGGTCAAGTAAATAAATAATCGTAGAGTGATAACAAGGGCTGATTATGAAATCAACTAAAATTAGTAATATTGGAGCCATAATCTAAAAGACAAGAGACATATTTTTTAAATGTCAACATTCCTTGAATTGAAAATACAAAGAAAGGAGAGGAGAAAACTGTATTCTAAATATGTTTATATAAGTTTATCTTAGAAGTAAAGACATTCTCTTCACCTATAATTTTGATACTAACACAAAATCGTTATGAGACCAGTTTCATTATTGTATGTTTATTCTTTCACTATCTCTAAAGAACCTTAGATCTTGACTATAAGCGCTGTGTTAAATAAATGATGATAAGGCATTAGGAAATGAAAGTAAAGCAACTGTACTTACCACATTGTTGTAATTGAAGGCTGCAGCGCCAGGTGCGAAATATTCTCTGTTCAATTTATCTCCCATTATGAAATTTTCAAAAGCACCCACACTCTAGTTAGGACACAATACACAAACTTCATTTTAAAGTCCCAAACATTATAAACTAAACGAGACACTGGTTTTATAATTGCAAAACTAACAGACTGTTGGAAGCGTCCGAAGCAGCATTATTTGCTAATAAACTTAGCTCTAGGCCGCATATGTCGGGTGTAACTTAGAAGCAATTCATGCTTGCAAGTTCCTACAATAAAATTTTCGAAAGAAACCACAAATTTCTTTTACCCCAATAAAATTATCAAACATCAAAATAGTAGATCGTTCACTCTACTCCTTGACTGACAAGTTACCTTGACACACAAACGCATAATGCGTTCGGATACATGAAATAATTACATCTGAATCACGTAAAAATAAACGTCTAAATCACATAAAAATATTTTGTTTCATTTTAAGTTAACTCTATTCAGTTACATTATAAACTGGCTGCTTGTTTTTATTTTATATAGATCTTAGTGATCATTTTTGACATTATAAATATGAATGCTCGTAATTCGTAAATTTAGAAAGAACTTTCCGAACGAATACAAAGGTTCGTAATTTCCACAATTACAATATTATTGAATTTAAACAACTGTCTAACTAAATATTAAATTCAACTTTTCATATACCATGTGAACTCAATTGATAACGTTGCGGAGAGTTTATGAAACCGATTATCTGTTATAGTAACACATATTACTGGATCTGGCATTTTCGTATAACAATCTGACGTTGCCATATAGAGATGTTCTAAAGAAAAATTATAAAAGTAAAATTGAATAGCATTATTCATGTTATCAAAAACTTGCTACCATGAACAAGACACATAAAATAAGCGACTTAAACTTGTAATTGGGAACTGCAAAGGTTAGAGGTATAAACTAAAAACGGGGTTCAGCCATTGCAAATAAATTAAAATTACATATTTCAGAAATATTACTTTTCTGTATTGTATGTCAATTTAATTGTTACGTTAATTTATAGGGGTAAACTACACAGTACACACTTAAATAATAGTTACTAGATGTATATTTGGATACAATCCGGTAACATAAATTTGACACTCGCGGTAGAACATAATTAATCTAAGTTCTTAGATTGAAACATGTATGTTACATTAGGTGCAACCCCCGAGCTCGCCCATGTGGAACACAAACATTCGTTTTTATGTTCGAACATGGAGAACTTTCATGCTAACTGCCATTCCCCTTTTACTCCGTAAGACATTATTTTTTAATAATAGTTATTTAGTAAACTTTTTTTGCAACCATAAGTCTATATTGATATTACGGATATAATTTTTACATATATAACTTTAAAATTAATGGAACGTACAAAATTAAAAATAATAAAGAGAACGCAACATTATGTGTCGAATTTAATGGCCTTAGGGAGTGAGTATCTAAAAATTCTTTGACCCTGGTCAAATACAAAAAATATATAAATTACGTAGGAGTATCTCAACAAGTGCTACCTACCGGGTCTAACTATATAGATTACCACATGATTAAAATGTTTAATCAAAATTGGTTGTGACATTTAAAATGAGAACATAGAAGAATCACAAACACACATACAAACCAAATTTTTAAATATAAAGAAAGGATAACTTCATTATTAATGAATCATTTAATTAAACATATTATGATATACATAAACCTTGTTTTTATGAAATAGAACACTTTAAATGGTTCATGGAGCTAATACACCTTAGAATAGCAAAATTTTACAAAACAGTAATATATACAACAAATAACATATAATGATTTCTTAATATACCAAATATAAATTAACTGGTCTTTAAAAACAATACTTTAATAATGCATTAATCACGAATTCAGTTTAGTTTGCTTCATGGCATATTTATCTAAGTATCTCTGTATATTATCTGAACCAGACCTGTCTTGTATCATTCGAAGAGAGATGGCGAATACCTCTTGTGCTATATCGCGGTCTCGTGCTAACACAGACTCTTCGCAATAGAAACAGTTGTTGAAGTAGAGCCCAGTAACACCCTCTAGTTCAGGTGCAGTTGCAACATACACAGTCGTAGCTGCAGCTTGTTGCTGAAATTTGATACAAAGTAGACATAAAATAGGTTCAACATATACAAATTAAAACATTTTTTTATTCAGATCAAAGGTTTCTATGTATATACCTCCTCGTAATATAGTAAACAGAGAACAAGAAACATACCAAAGAGACAGATTTCCTTGTCGGTCTAATGGGTGCAAAATCTACTACTGAACCTGAAGTTGACATCCAAGTCACCTAAATTATTATTGGGTTTTTCTAATTTGATAGTCCCAATTCATATGGGCATATGACCCATACAACATAAATAGTGAAAAGTGAGAGCACTACACTCCTCTGCCTACGCCTTTGGGGAAAAACATGCGTGATGTAATGTTAAGAAGCATACATTTTGTGAGCATTAATTTTGTTACCAATTTTTTTGGCTGGAGTGGACAAAACAGTGGCAGAGCAATATGTGTTTTAATTATACAATATTTTTATATTTGGCAATACAAGTTTTGGGTGAAATAAAAAAATAGTAATTAACAATTCTTACTAGTGATTTGACAAATGGTCGAACCAGTGAGAATGCCAGTCTGTACAACCACCAAGACTTGCTGAGATTAGTGAACACCATATTTCCTGGGTGAAGTGAGTTCACACACACACCTTTATCCTTCCATTCTTCACTCAGTATCTGAAACAGATCTACATCATTATCATTGGTATATATGTAAAAAATACAGATTGATGCTCAACGAGCTGAAATCATCCCTTATGACTAGGGATGATCAATTGTCTCCTTGCTAATTACTGTGAAATACACATATATGCCACAGTTAATCATTTACTAGAATTATGTGGTGTTCTTGGATAGCAAGTTGGTATGCTGAGCAGCAGCAGAGCATAATCATGACCAGACAGCCAAAAGTTGAACTGTGGTTTTCTTCCTATAAAAAAATCTCTACATCGAATTTTAAGTTCAATATATATGACAGAACAATGGTTTTGAGTAGGTGTTTTTCATCCAGTGATTTGCAGTTTGCATCCTAACAAGTAATAGAAGGCACCATCCTTAATTTTACTAATACTTTCTGAAATCCCTGTGATCCATCCATAAGTGAGAAAATAGCTAAGTGTAACTTTATATACTTCAAGCCACATGCAGAGAACTTAAGCGTGTTTTTAGTCAGATTTGTTTTGCTACAGCAATCAATTAATACATTCTGATATAACAGGCTTACCACTGCAAAAGTTCAGGACAAATGAGAAGAAAAGGCGCGATGGCGCTTTTTGGGGGAGGCTTACGTCCAGTAGTGGACTGGCTGATGATGATGAAGATAAAGAGGATAGTGCTAGAGGAGTATCCCATAAAAATTTTAGTTACTAAAAAGTAATAATTACTTTTGCTGTTATAACATTGTAGAGTTTGGAGTTGTTATATGCTGCCATAGAGTAAACATACTGGTCCTTAGATGTTGATATATCTTGATGTACAAACACATTCTTCAGATTTGCAAACCTAAAGACAATAATAAACAGTTATTATTATTTTAATGGAAAAGCTTATGTTTGAATCAACAGTATGAAATATATGTTAACTTTAAGGCAAATATAGCTAAGTTAATTTATTATAGCCACAATTAATTATAGCTAGAATTTAATCAATATCAGTGGATCAAAAAAACAATCTTTTTCATCATAATGTAAAGAACAGAAATGTTAAATTCCTTATTTATAGAATAAAAACCTACTATAATGACTTTGGGATAAGATAAATCGGATGATGTTTAACTGACATAAATGTAATGCAGGTATACCAATGTGACAAATCGATATAAGAGATATGAACAGTCACCTGAATTTTTTTATATAATGTTTAAAATTTATGAAAATTAAAATAATATTTCAATAAGAAAATATTCATTCATATAAAATCAAAGTCCATAGTTGGATTAATTATCATAACACAAGACACTAAAACAATTGAATATAACCATTTAAAATGTATAAACCATACTATTAAAAAATTTTCAAATGAGCAGTTCTCACCTGTGCGACTCTGAAGATACAAATATTACTCTAGAGCCTCTCTTGAGCAAGGGTTCCAACAACAATGCCAAATACATATGACTAAGATGGTTGACTTGCAAAGTTCTGTCTAGTTTGTCTTCTGTTAATTCATATGGCAACCCAAAAACCCCAGCATTCAATATTAGCATGTCTAGGTGGCTAAAAGAATTTTTAAATTTGGATAAATTAATAATATTGCTACTACATAAATAGTGAACTGAAATGCCAAAGTAAATATTATGAAATATGATTCTTGTACTATTTAGCTCATATTAATTAGTTATAGTTCTTATGAATTAGATATTTTCTCTAGGAGCCATTTCTAAGATTAACAACTTTTATATACAAATCTTACTCTGAAAATACAGTTTTAACAGCTGTTGCACATTTCTTTACACTCTGAAAGGATGATAAATCCAAGTGAACTGATTTTAAATTGTCTTCTGAGGCATTTGTCTCTCGCACAATATCTTCTATGGCTTGTTGTGTTGCTTCTAAGTTTCTGTTAGCGAAGAGGATGTTGCAGCCGTGTCTAGCCAGAGACTTTGCAGTTTCATAGCCAATGCCTGCATTTGACCCTGTTATTAGTGCATACTTGCCAGATAAGTCTACTCCATGTAAGACCTGAAGTCAATAATTTGATAGACTTAATAATGCGGCAATAATCATTTTGAACTGTTATTTTAGTGTAACCTTCATCATCAAACATGTTCAGTTTGTATCAAATAGGAAATAAAAGGTTCATCATATTAACTACAGTAATTTCCGAAGAGATAGGCAGAGGGGTATAGTACACTCCCACATTTCACCTATTAATATATAATTACACATAATAACAATTATTACCTGAAAAGCAGTAGATGATCCATCAAATCTTTGTCGGAAGTCATGAATATGCTTCTTTTCCTCCTTTGCAAATGCCAGCCTTGGATCCACATAGGTTTTATTCCCAGTTTCTGTTTGAACGTACACTGTTTTTCCCTGATTGTCTATGGTCTTTGTCCAGCCAAAAGGCAAATCTTTTGGAATCACTTTTTTGTGCCCAGTTCGAGGATGGGTCCACTGTATTTTGTTGTTGCATGAACTAGAAATTTGAAAATATAGTTTAAAACAACTCAACACTAAAAAAAACTAACTAAAAGTAGGATGATTTTATGAAAAAGTACCCTAGTATCAGTTCCTCATCAACTGAGATAAGCATAAAACATACTGTTTCAGTATAGACAGGGATGTCCAGGTTGGAACAGCAATAAGTGATCAAGCTTCACATGGGTAAATTTAAAGTTCAATTAATGCTAATTATCAACACCAATAAACACTAGGGAGCAAAGAAATTGACTCAGACCGTTTAGTCACATTCAAATGTATTTAGCTCAAACTATTTAAACTCTTGGTTCAGGATTTGTTGTAAGACTGTTAGCCATATGCTTCAGCCATAAAATAAACCAATGTTCTGTATACTGAACTCTTATTTTATTAAAAAAAAGAAGATTAACTTTAAGGAAACATACAATTGCAAATTGCAGACATCATTTTGAAAGTAAAGTCGAGATTAAATCATAGATTGTTTTAAGGAAACAATAATCAGCAATTTTTGTTGCCTCCTCTGGCCCTAATTACTGCCTTCAAACGATTTTTCTTGGACCTGATAAGAATTTTCACTGTGTCCGGGGGTAT
>DVPD01000886.1:0-10117 GCA_018237605.1 Apyrrothrix (Melanopyge) sp. n. Burns01 | reverse complement strand
AAGATAACTAAACCTCACTGTAATGTAAAAACGATAAGTTACTAGAAACAATACTAACTACGTTCGTGAGTATAATCATTGTTACGAGTAAGGTCAAAGATAAAATCATGACTACTGAAAACGCGTAAGTGTGTATAGTTTACTGTGAGATCGTTATAATAGTTAGATTGTACTGTGTGGAACCTTGGCATGAAATGGCTACATTTTGATCCTCGTACCATGACGGAGGTGGCGCCGTTGGCGAGGGGAGCGTAGACCACGTAGCTGTGGCCAGTGATCCATCCAACGTCGGCTGTGCACCAGTAGATGTCGTTTTCGCCGTAATCGAACACGTAACGGAAAGTCATCGTAGTGTAGAGTAAGTAGCCAGCGGTGGTGTGGATCACACCTTTCGGCTTGCCCGTCGAGCCGCTGTACAAGCAAAATGCTAACGTTAGTACACCACAAAATACTTAAAAAACGTAACATCACGCCTGTAATCGCTGAAGAAGTACACAGACGAGTGTTGTACACTCCCACGTGTAGAGTAATCAAACACCTCAGATATGTAGAAAAATATTATATATTTATATACCTTTACTAATTGCACTTAGTTCTTTTAACTTATTGTAATATAATTCACACAGCAGAACTATCACTCTTCAACCATCTCTTTCCGTCTCCAGACTCCTTGTATATGTTTTTGGCCGGAAACCACAACACCAAGATATATATAAACTATCTACATATTTACAACTAACATTCTGTCTCCCTTTTTTTGATCAATTGAGGAACTGAATAGAACGATAACTTCGTTCTGCCGTGGTAAAACAAATACAGAAAAATGTTAAAAATTATTACAAATTTTATTATATCAGACTGACAGACTGCCTCGTTGGTCGTGTTGGTTGCAAGTGCGACTGCCGATCGAGAGGTCCTGGGTTCGAATCCCGGGTCGAGTACTATTCGATTTTTCTAATATTTGAATTTGTAGTAGTGGCTCGGAGTCTGGAATAGTGCCCGGTGTATGGCAATAGACTCACCACCTCCACCACCACCACCTCACACCACCACCACCACCACCAAACGTGGGAGTGTACTACACTCCTCTGCCTACCTCTTCGGGGATTACAGGCGTGATGTTACGTTTATTATATCATTACACACGTTTCACCAGTTACGTTTACGTCCCAATATGGACTAGGTGGTAAGTTTATTACCATACACCGCGCACTGTTCCGAGTCACTACTATAAATTTCAATTTTCAGAAAAGCCGTATTTTTTCAAAAAAAATATTCGACCCGAAATTTGAACCCAGGATCTCTCGATCGACAGTCGAATTAAAAAAAAAGAATTAAATTTATTGAAATCATACCTGGTGTACAGCATAAACAACGGATCCTCAGCATCCATCCATTGCGGAGGACAGACAGTCGAATGACGCTCCATCACGTTGTGCCACCACAAGTCCACGGTGTCATTCCAGCGGTACTGCAGACGAAGATCGATTGAAGAGAAACAAAGTATGATAAGTGCAGAGAAAAGAGAATGAAGAGAAGCTATGTCTGCTTACGAGAGATTTGAGATCGTCGGGTAAAAATCCGCAAGGCGTCACTCTGGCCAGATGAGCCACCACAATGCACTTTTCCACCTTATGCTTGTACTTGATCTTAGCCTTGAGCATTGCGTCCTCGCAGGTCTTCTTCAGGACCAACAGCTTCTCCCCGCGCCACGCGCCGTCGGTTGTAACAAGCACTTTGGCTTGACAGTCCGACATACGTTCGGCGAGCGAGTCAGATGAGAAACCCGCGAACTGGAACATTGGATTTATAAGTATTTTATTTCTAAACCACATAACACACATGTACTTGTAAACGGAGGAGTATAGTACCTATTCCCGTTTTTTACCAATTATATTATACGTCTCATGGAATAGGGGATGAGCTTATTGCCATGCACCGGGCAGAAATTCAGACTCCGTGATACTACCGGGAATTTCAAGTTAGAAAAACTATAACGCTTTGCCCGATCCGGAGATCGAATCCAGGCCGTCTCCCTGTCGCGCTTGTAACCACTAAACCAACAACGCAATTTACTGTAATAATAATAATAATGTAACGTAACATGGCGCCAGTAAACCCCGAAGAGATAGGTCGAGGATTATAGTACACTCTCACGTTTCACCAGTTACGTTTACGTTTCACCATGGAATAGGGGGTGCACCTATAATAATAATGTATCAGTAGGAATATAACGGATACGACACAAACAGACTTACGACAACGGAATGCACGGCGCCAATCCTAGCACATGCAAGCATGCACACAACGGTCTCCAAAATCATGGGCATGTAGACCGCGACGCGGTCGCCCTTGTTCACGCCAATATCACGCAGAGCATTACCAAACTGGCACACCTGGTCCAGCAGCTTCCTATACGTGATGCGACTGTAGTCGTCCGGGTTGTTGCCCTCCCTAAAAACGAGACCCAAGTATGAAGGCAACAGACGAATTATTGGATAGCTTCGCCAGCACATCAATGTCAGAAGTCCCGATAACGGTCCGAGTCAGTATTTCCACTGCAATATAGGTAATATCGCAGGACATATAGGCCATATACTAACTCTACAACTGGGTAGATAAGGGAAAGTTTGCATTGTATATGCTATTAAATATGTATGCATCAAATATAAATTTCTTATTTGCAACTACTTCATTGCAGACGAAGTGTCTGTGCTTAGTCAACAGCAATATAGGATATAGAAATTAAAAAAACTGCCAAACGTTACCACCAATGACCTGCAGTGTGACTAAAACGGGATGTAATGTAATGTGACAGTAAAACGTAATAGTGAATGGATACTTAAATTTACATTATGCACGTGATGAAGTAATTTAAGATGCGGCCGCAATATGTTTATTTGAAATAACAAAGAATATTACAAAAAATATGTTGTGCTGGATGAACAGTACACGCATTAAGAAACGTACACAGGAAACTATTGTTTTCCCTTTCAAATCACCTCTTTTATCTGTAAATAGGTCACGGGGAAGGTAAATTGGCTGAGGTCTACGCAGCGACGAGGTGAGCGACACTGGACGATTTGACCTTACCGATAAATGTTTTATAATTAATCAGTACATGCTACAATACATTTTACTTTGTAACGAACTTATACTAGTTATTTCATAAAACTGAAACGGAGCCTGTTCTCAGTATCTTTATATAATATATAATTCTTCTGTAGCCACGCGTGTTTGTCGTTAAAGTTAAACTCCTAAACGGCTGGATTGGTTTTCGCCAAATTGATCGTGTGCGTATTTGAGTCCCCGGGTGGTGTTTTTTTTTGTTATTTTATGAAAATTTTTGCTGATACCGCTGATAGCAAGCAAGCCAACGTATGGACAGGAGAAAGTCTGCCAGACCTGCTTGTGCTATGTATATTATATCATTGTTCAAATCTGCGTCGTAATTTTTTATGTCGCAATATATACCCACATCTAAAAGACTTATTGTTCAACTGATCTTTGCCACTAGATTATCAGTGCACCAAGTCGATCCTAATACCCTTTATATCACGAACCAAATATACACGGTAAGAACTAAACGTTTATTGTTAGGCAAATATTTTACACGAAACAGCCATATTAAAGGTCGATATTAACATATTTTAGTTTAAACAATCTTTAACCCTTTGTGCACACAATAAAATGTGACTTATCTAATATCAAACATATTCTTCTGCTTCGATTTTTTTCCATGATTTTCTACGTAGTGCCAGCAATAGGTGCCTACTTATTTAAAATTCTTTACAATAATGTTCACGATCAAGGAGATAAACTGTAAAAGTACAATTGAATATGTTTCCATAATAATAACAACATCTTGTGACTATACACGCGCGACCTTGATGATCTGAATAGGCAGAATCTGTGTTGAAGTAACCAGGTGACTGATGAACGGCGTACATTATGTGGATTTGTAAATACGAATTTATGTAGATATTTTCTACACCCCGGCGCAAGAACTACTCGTGCCGATCAGATAAATTGTGTCTTTTTTTGCTATAGACTCGCGTTTGACAGCTATCCCACCTGATGGAAAGCGGAATGCAGTCCAGGATGTAACACGGTTGACTAAGAAGTACCTATTCACTCTTGTCTTGAATAACTCCAGATTGTATGAATTGGGGTGTGGCTCTCAACAACGGTGCTGTCGTCTGCATAGCGTAAAATACAGGGTATTATCAGATGATACATTGTACATAATTTCCTAAGTATGACTGTATATATTTTTTTTCTCGCTGTGTACAAAATAAATAAATGATTTAAAAACAGCAGGAAGAACGCTGCGGAGAGAACAGATCCTTGAGAAACTCCGTCATTTATATCCTGTACGTCCGACGTGTATCCATTAAGAACCACACGTATGGACTGTTCACTCAAGAAATCGGCAATCCACCTGCACAAGCAGGGACCAGAAGGCTTTACTCTCAGAAGGATATGAGGCCAAGTTACTACCGACATGACTAACGTGGTCGAAGGGATCCTGCGTTGACATTTCTTATTGGACTCGGCAGCTTTGTTAAAAGCTGCCTTCCTTTCCAATATATTCGAATCTGTGCGGATCTTCGCATCGGCCCAGACCGAATAGGCTGTATTTTCAGCACGTTCAACTTTCGCATAGTCTGTGTTTAACCAAAAGCGAGCTTTACTGTTAGGGGTAACGTCTGAAAATGGAATAAAATATTCCATAACCAGTCAGAATACCTGAGGGACTTCTTCCGCGCAGCTCTGAGTTGTGTACCGCTCACCACTATGTGAGCGGTACACAACGACATATAGGGTTTGCTCCATTTCAGTTTCAACTAGCATCCAAAACACAGAGAACCTGGAATTCTCAGAATCACGTAGACGACGATAGCAGATGTCGCCACGCGTAAAAACAGACTCCTATGCTTCGGATAAAATTGTGCCCCATAGTGGATGGTGGCTACCTATTAGAAACAATTTATGGTACATTAATCAGTTGTAAGATTCTAACGTGGATAAATAGGATTTAGTGTTTGTTGTGTTCTGCGAATCTTACTTTGGAATAATAAAAACACAATAAATGCAAGCAGGGGCATTTGCGACTACGACTGTAAGAGCTTACAATGAATATCGGGTTTAACAAGTTGATTGTTGAAGATGGATGTCACACAATTGAAATTGAATTGATTTCGCTGCCCCGTTGGGACTCCGAAACTGGATCGCAAGTGAACAGCCTTTGTTCAGCTGCATACCCCGTGTGGGACAGACAGCCGGCTGCAGCGACGCAAAAATATTATTACCTATATAGAGGAGGTCGCCATTTTAAGGATGCCTGGCGGGACACCAGAAATATTACCATTTCTTCTTCTTTTTTTTCAAATGCCTGTCCAACTAGTGAAGGACGGTAATCGGTTGTTAGAATCTGCCCTTATCTTTTGCGAGGTGAAATAGTTCAAATGGGCTCGCAATGCAGTCTACTCTCTGATGTTACACAGCCAAGACTTCATACCATTTCGACTGCTTTTTTATATCGAAAGGTATGCAAAATTCTTTATTTTGAAATTGTGTAACGTTTAACGCTGTTTTTCGCAAAATTAAAAACTTTCAATCAATTTCAGGCGATCTTTCAGTCTTTGTTTCAGTCGATATTTGCAGCGGCGTAGGAAAAATCTTGAGCACTAAATAAACAGGATAAAATATAAATATATAATTGTCGTTAACCATTCCTATTACAAGTGATATACTACATTCATTGTAATACTCTTAATCGCCTTACATGTAAACATATTGAAACATTCCAATAACAAAAACATCAAACCAAGACAAATGCATGGCTGGCTAAGGTCTTAACTCTAAAAACATAGAAGAACAAAAAAGATACGTGTATAACAATTTTTATTTTTACCATTGTCAAACAAAGATATCGCTATACTAAGTTTAAGCGCTAACACTATAATTCCATTTGGTCGCGGTTCATCAGAACAAATTAAGTTACATGGTAAGGTACATATTTAAAAAAAAAATTCAGTCAAATAAACTTTGTTTTACTTATTTCTTATGATAGCTACAGTACACATTTAGTGAAAATTTCATACATCTATCCACCCTATTATGATTTAAATTTTAAAAGATAAGACGAAAATTAGAGGAAAAAACCGGATCCTTGTATGGGGACCCTCTTTATTACTAACTCTTTTCGGCATTTGTTGTTATAGCGCGCACAGTAAATCACACCTTGTGAAAAATTCAAATGTCTTCCTTTCAAGAAATACGGCCCGGTGACAAAACGGATAGCGGAGCCTTGGCAGTACAGTTCCGTCGGCAACATTTAGGTGCGGAGTCTCAAAAATAGCTGTAAATTGCCAAAGTTGTCGATTTTTCAGGGGTCGACATTAACGAAAACTGATTTTGGAGGTCGACGAGGTCTAAAAAACGACCCGTAACACAAGTTATTATTTGAAACTCTCAAGATACTGTATAAGTTGTGTTACTTACCAAGTTGTTATAAGGATGGCAAATATTTTAACACAGACATTTTTAGATATATTTTTAAGGTAATTTGACTATGGGGGGTCTGAGGTATCAGTTCATTTTGAAAAGAGGTTTCTTGCACAAAATAAATTGCTACTAATTGCTAATAATTTGTTGTTAATAATTGCTAATAATTTGTTGCTAATAATTGCTAATAATTTTACAGCAAGGAGCTGTAAATTATAGTAATCGTTGGCTGTTTGATATTATTATATATTTATTGATGTAAGTAATTTTATGTGAGTAATCAAATGTACGTATTATGTTAAGCTTTAAAAATATAACAGAATTAAAATTATAAGAAGCCATTTTAGGAAAAAAAAGTCTTATGATACTTAAAATGTAGTACGGAAAACAATGAAACATTAACCTAAAAAGTACATTAAAAATTTTACGGAATGTATTTAATACACGCGATACACCGAAATAACTTAATATACGCCTTTTCTACTGTTCCGTTAAGCATCTCAATCCCACAAACACTTAATACAAATAATAAATGAAAACTTTACGTGTAATAATAATAATTACCCAAAGAAAATGTTTAAAAACGAAAGAATAATGTTTCGACACCAATAAAACAACCAAAAAAATTGTTTTGTTACATTCTATTAATTTCTGGAAGTGGTGATTTCATTTTGGGATTGTTTTAATTAGTAGGTACCTACGACTAGCCCATATGACATATAATCCGTATTCTATTATTCCATATGCTAAAAAATGCTATTTAAAAACTGATATAATATAATTATGATATTCTATCCAATTACTCATCTTACACGTAATTACGCAACTATCCAAACTAAAGTGTTTGTCAAGTAAAATCAAACATTATATCCGTAAAAGCAAGCGTAACACGATCCGAGTAAAAATAAAGGTCTTTACAGACGGAGCTATTAAATATTTATAATAATATATACATACAAAATTGAATTTTCTGGTTGCATAACAATTATGATTTAATAATTTAGAAAGGTTTTAACATCGTATACTATGTATATATCCCTGTTGTGGAAGCAATCGTACAGTTAGAGTGGGCACACATGCCCTATTTTCAGCGCACTGCAGCTACGTCGGATCTCAGTTACATAATATAAAAATTTTATGTTATATAATCTATTATACAACAGAAAACAGCGTAATCGCGCCTAGATGAAACGACTCTACAAGTACCCACTGCGACAATACATATCTCGCCTTATGACTTAGATTCGCAATCAATTCAACTGTTATGACTAGTTACTTCATTTTTTATTTATTTCCCTCAAAATACCATGTGAAACTGGATATTTTTCGATGTAGACGTTCACACAATACTTACGTATGTACACGACTTGAAACTGTCCTGCATAATATGTAGGTATGTAGCCCGTTGCGACGTACTCAAAATTCTTTTATTGAACAATCGTATCCATTTATTTTAAGTCGTAGTAGATATAGATCGTCGTAAGTTTTCTCATGTAAACCTGTATTTGCATTATTAAAGAATATTACCAGACCATTTTTGACTATTGTCCTGATCTTAGGTTGAATCAAAACTGTAGAGATCGTATGTAGAGTAGACATTGACCTTTGCATTTTAAAGGAGTCTGGTTTTTTCATACATTAATATAGAGAGCAACCCTTACTGTATTAACCCTGTTTTGTACTCAGTTGAACTGAGTGTTATGTAATCGGTAAAATCGTAGTTATCTGCTTGTGCAAAGTCGAAATGTAAATTTCATTTAAATGTAAATTAAAAAAAAATACTCCTAATAATTTTGTAGCTAATACACATGTTACTCAAACGCAAAAATTCGGCCTGTAAATTAACGAAACGTCGTAAGTACCGTATTTTACATCTTTTGATATCCCCTTCGTAGATACTGGTCGTACCATCGTTTGTGTAATCCGCAGATGTCGTTTTTGCAGTAGATAATATAATCAGTACCAACAATGTTACTTTAAATATACTGAAATCAGTGACGTTCGATTACTGTCGGGACGAAGCATAACTTTCGATTATACAAATAATATAGAAGAGTTACAGAATGAAAGGCCGTAGGACCACTTGCGTTACTTCGTTTACGTCATTATTGACCTATGAACCTAAGCAGGATGGAATAAATAGCGATGTCGGTAAAAAAACATATATAGTTCCTTTTTTATATATGTAAGTTATCTATTTATTAATTAAATAAATCCCAAACAAATAATACTGTAACGTGTAAGTAAGAGGTACAAATAAACTTAGGGGTCAACAGAAAAGAATAGTTTCGAGGTATTATTCGCCAGAAGGAGAAAGTGTGAAAAAAAGCAATAAAGCAAACTAATTGTGAGAGCTACAATAAGTTAGGCCAAACTATTTTGGCTTTTTATACAGGAATCCACTTAATGAACATAACAATTATCAATCTGTAACTGTAATATGAGTTACGCAAATAATGAACAAAAAACAAATGAAATGAAATGATAAAATGTAATAAAATTTTATATAAATCATTGCTAAATGCTTGTAAATGATTAGAAAAATAAAATGTAAAGTTAGTAATGGCTGTTTGGATAAAAGAAATGTTAAAAATAACAGCAAAGAAACAGCATAGAATTAAAATATAAATGCGGTGCATAATGTAAGCGAGTACAAAATAATATGCTCAGGCCGCGTAGTTAATTCAGTTCATTTAGTTTATCAATTAAAATAGGTTGCCTGGTGGGGAATATTATGTTGCGTAATGACATCCCTTGTTTTAGCTGCATTTGGAAAATTTATAATACCGTAAAATCAATAAATTCGCGCGCAGTCTCCGTGCGGTGCATTTGCCTGGCTGTTTATCGATTCTGTAACACCTAAAGATATACAAAAGGCTTACCAATAGAATGCGATTTTCTCCCCCATGCCATTCATCACGTTGCGGTCTAGGACATTGAAGCAAACGTTGGTGACAGCACCCTCCATCCATTTCACGAAAACCTCCCCGTGAGATCGATCGAAATTGTACGACACGAAATTGCCCGGCTCATAAGGAACCTGCCAAAAGAATTCTTTGGCTATTTCGGACCAGAAAAATTCGGGATTCTCAATTGATTTTTTATGCATCTCTTTATATTTCTCGAAAGTCGTCAATCGAGATTTTTCAATGACTTGATAAGATGGCAGAAAAAAGCGCGACATTTTGGTTGCGCTTAATATCACACAGCCAACAACAATGACTTCTCAATTCAACGGCTGCGCGGTTACTGACTACTGAGTGAACTGAATTGAATTATTTCATTGGATTCTTTCCTTGTCGTGCATACTCTGTGCTATGCTAAAGCAGCGCTAGCCCTTGCTCACAGAATGACGCATATATGAAAGGCGCATGCGCGTACTCTTGCCGCGAATTTTGTTTTATATAATATGACGCTACGTGCAATTCAAATCGTAAATTTTTATAGTTAGTCATGAAAATTGTACTATCTCTTACAACATAAAGTAAAACAGCTTTTTTATTACACAGAAACTTGGAAATTATATTTCACTGTGTCATACGTAGTTTAAGACGTAGTACGACTTATTGTAAAAAATCATGTGACAGACTAGAATGCACTAAATATG
>DVPD01000885.1:0-10120 GCA_018237605.1 Apyrrothrix (Melanopyge) sp. n. Burns01 | reverse complement strand
TCGTGTTGGTTGGAAGCGCGTCTGCCGATCGAGGGGTCCTGGGTTCAAATCCCGGGTCGAGTACTATTGGATTTTTCTAAAATTATGATTTATAGTAGTGGCTCGGTGTCTGGATTTGTGTCCGGTGTACGGCAATAGACTGACCAGCTATTCCATAGTGGGACGCAAACGTAACTGGCGAAACGTTTGAGTGTACTGCACTCCTCTGCTTACCTTTTCGAGGGTTACAGGCGTGATATTAAGTTAGTTTCAATTAATATGGTTTTGTTTGGGTGCTAGCTGTATGTCCTGTATTAAACTTGGCGTATGTCTACTTCGCTCCAAATACTTACATTTCTCTATCGTTTAACATGCAATTGTTCAAGTCAATCGTGAATAGCCATATTCTAGACATAATTTCTACCGTATCAGATGAGAACTTGATCAAAGGCGAACCGTAGCATCATCAACCCCTTTATCATTACGCTGTGGAACGGGTTTGGTCTCAAAATGAAGAAGGTAAGGCTAGTCTGCAACGGTGGAAAAGGGTGAGTTGGCAGACTATATATAGTTTGATATAGTTTGCAGAATATAACATAGAAAAATTTTGTTTCTTATTCTTTTTCAAATACAATATAATAATAATAATTCTTTATTTCGGACAAGATCCATATAAAGATATGTTAGTATGTATGTATGTTTCTTATCTAAGAGTTAAAGAAACAAGCTTAGATTGTTTTATTACTGCGACTCATGATTATCTACAGAGTGATACAAAAAGTATCTCGTGTTAATGCACATATGCACGGGCTATGTATATGCAGAGTTTCACGACAAACGGTAAAGCCGTTAATCCGTGTGGATACGTAATCGGATATATACAAATGAGTATAACATTATGGATATTAAGAAACTCGTTTACAACTACGGAGAAAGAATATATCGCGAGGAAACAATCTCGCTTCAATATTCTCCATTGTGTTCTCCAAAGTCTGTGAAGTCTTTCAACACGCTTCGGCCCAGTGTCGCGGACAGGAAACTAAATCCTTCTCAGCCTGACTCCAAATCCGTGTCCAACAGTGGGGCGTAATGCGATGAAGATCAGTTTGATGTGTAAATGAATTTAAAATCCACTTAGGTATGTCAGGGTAGGCAGCTCGACGCAGTATGTGTAGATATTACTTTATTGAAAGACTAGTACATATCTCTGTTTTATATCCTTGTTCCTTCAACCTTGAATAGTAACATCTATACAAATAAAATAAAGTGTCTGTTTGTAATATTAAAGTAACCCCTTTTTACTGATGCATATGTAAGTATACACGGTACATATACCGAAATAATATTTTTTACAATTTTTGGCTGTCTTTCTGTTTGTCTGTATGTTTGTTTGTTTGTTCCGGCTAATCTTTGGAACGGCAGACCCGATTTTGACGGGACTTTCACTGGTAGACAGATGTAATAATAATTAACAATATTTTTTTGTAAATTCAAACGCGAACGAATTCGCCGGCACTGCTAGTCCTAATGGTATAAAAATAAGCCATTATACTATAGTAATTATAAAATAAATAGTGCCTCGTGGTCTACCTACCTCATAATGAACTTGGCGTGATGAAATGATTGTATATGTAGACAATTTAACATTAAACCTGTATTACCTCGAAGGGATAGGCAGAGTATAATACATTCCCACGCTTCGTCTATTATTTTATTCTTATCATGGAATAGGGGGTGAGTATATATGTAGACAAAAGAATAAATGCTAAATTTAAAATGTAAGTTTTTCTTCATGTCTTGTACAATCTTCGTCAGATTAATCAATTTACACGAGGTTGGGTATTACCGGAAACACGTCATTAAACAAAGCATGCATTACAGATCTTTGGCGCCTTTAACAAGTGTCATTATATTATTATTCACATTGCGACGTAATTATTACTACATGTAGGTATACGATGATGTTCTTCGACGCCTGATTGGAATGCAAACATTGTTCTTATTATTGTAATTGAATACATTTAACTGTTCGTTTAATTGTGAGTGAATACACTTAATTGTTCGTTTAATTGTAAGTTGTCGACTGCCTCGTCGGTCGTGTTGGTTGCAAACGCGACTGCCGATTGAGGGGTGTAGAGTTCAAATCCGGGTCGGGTACTATTAGATTTTTCTAATTTCGATTTTCTGATAGTGTCTCGGAGTCTGGATTTGTGGCCGGTGTACAGCAATAGACTCATTACCAATTCCATAACCTTCCAACAAAATTCCAAAATTCCAACCTAAACGTAACTGGTGAAATGGAGTGTACTACACTCCTCTGCCTACCGCTCCGGGAATACACAGGCGTGATGTTACTTCATATTGTGTCATGTTAAATATTCTTCTTGCATTCAAAAAAGCTTTTTATTGCGCTCTATGAATCATTAGCTGATAGTGAAGCCTTATTTAAATTTAAAAAAAGAACACCGTTCTCAGCGTTGTTCTTTTTTTAAATTCCACTTAGTAAAACAAATCCGTCCACATTGGATTGGCGCTTAAGTACAGAGTGTTATCAGCCGAGAGTATGCATAGGCAACAAAAAACCGGACCCGAGCAACGGAAGTTGCACTCCCTAGCGTCCGAAGTGGGTCGAACTGCTAAGGCAGTGAAAATCAAATATTTTAGTGCTTGGGTGCTGTTTTTTATCGCCCGTGAAACGGTGTCAAGCACTGTGGCGGGAACAATGGTGATTGGTGAACGCTGTGTTCTAAGGAAACGTTGAGTAATTGGTATCCATAAAAATCCTAAAATTTTTCCGCTGGAGCTGTTCTTTTTCTCGAATGTGGATGTCAAGTTTGTGCCCAACCGTGACATTAAAAAGGATTTGAATGACTACACTATCTAAAACCTTGATGCAGTGGTACATTTAAAATAAGTATGAAATAAAACGTAACATTACGCCTGTAATCCCCGAAGAAGTAGGCAGAGGAGTGTAGTACCTTCCCACGTTACGTTTACGTCCCATTATGGAACAGGTGGTGAGTCTATTACCATACACCGGGCACAAATCCAGACTTCAAGACACTATCAGAAATTCTAACTTCAGAAAACCTAATAGTACTCGACCCGGGATTTGAACCCACGACCTCTCGATCACAGTCGCGCTTGCAACCAACACCACCAACAAGGCATATGAAGAAATATTTTTTATTAGCATTTTCATTAGAATTCCCGTGCAAGACACATATTAATATGTCTGGCACGGCATATATACATTAGAAAAAATGAATGGTTGAGAATCACTGGCCATCTATGCACGAGTTGAATACACTGCTTGCCTTCGCCTTTCGAAATCCCTCAGTACCTGATGAGATAATCCGATACGGAGTTCTCTTCGTGTTCGATCGTCTTGTGGAATCTCGAAAACTTGCGCCGTCGGGCCTCGAAGTTCTATAACCAGTACGGTGGCCCAATATCATAGGACTCGATTTATTATACAGATTTGTTACAGGTGAAAATATGAAAAACATCATCCCCTTATTTTTCAGAATAGTAAATATCCTGTGTATGTCACGAACTATAATTGCTCGTGTACTGCTGATTTCAATTGTGTGCAAGCAACACTAGTAATATAGTGGTCGAAATGTTCCCAACTCCCACACGACTGTTCAACTGTCAAGAAACAGCATTCAGGAAATGAAATATAGAATTTTAAATTTGGAGATAGAATTCCAAATTTAAAAAGCGAATACAAATAATCCGTTAAAGCCATTTAACATCAACTACCGTCGCCATATCTGTCGAATACCGTTCGGCCACATAGATAATTTAAGCAGATAAAATAACAATTTTATTATTTTAATTCTTATTCTATCCGAGTTTACGTCTTAAAAGTTTATGTGTACATATATACATATGCGTTTTATGTATGCCTGTATATTTATGTATTTAATGAACACTGATGTTTTACCACATGTGACTGCCACCCAGGGTTGACGGGATAACGCCCTTTTAGGCATTCAGTAGGCCCTTATATACCTTAGCGTTACATAGGACTAAATGTATTTAGTTTATAAATAAAAAGTGCGAAAACTTTATATTCTGATATACTAAAATTTAATTACTACTATTTATTTCACAATGAAAGTAAAAAAAAAGTATGATTCAAATCAGTAATTTCAAACTAATAACAATCGGACAAAATATAGGTCACAGACATTGTCTATATATGAAACATGTCTGCATTTTTCGAATCTTTCATTATAAAAGAAGAGAGAAGGGTAGCTTCGTCTCTTAAAATGTACGGTGGCTGAAATGAATTGGACAATCGATGTTTTATGATCCATTTTCACTGAATATGAATAGGGCAATACTTCAATTTAGTAATATCAACAAATTAATACACACGCGACACCCGGCTGGCTTGCCATACCTGCCCACAGAGCCTCCAAATATGCGCCGCGGCTGCCAATCATGTCGTTGACCCCGAAACCTTCGTGATAAACTTGTGGGATGCGCTGCCGGTTGCGCTTATGGTAATATATATATTTTTTGAGCCACAGGTCATTCACCTCCATGGTATTTTTGGAATTCGCAACGACATTGTGCTTTGTATACTCATGAAAGTCGCTGTCTTGTATACAACAGTAATAATGTCGCGCGTTTTTTTCCACTACGCAAGCATTCCTAACAGAAATGGATGAGTAATCAGAATATTAATCTAAAATTTAGAAATCTGCTGCATTATAAATAAATATCTATATTTAACATCTATCTGAAAAATCTATGTGACAATTATCAATTATATATTATGTAGGCATACATATGTATCTATATAAGTAAATATTTCTATGTATATATGTAGTTTATCAGCCGTCCGGTTACCGTAACACAAGCTCTCTTGATCAGATGGCCGTGTGTGGAGATGTCCCAAGATATTTATTTATTATTTATAATCTGTTTTAACAAATTTTATTTTGACAATTTTTTATAATTACCGTAATACTGTTATTATTACTTGTTTTAAATTTCATGTTGTTATTTTTTTATGAAGATGTCATAAGTTATTTAACTATCTGAACCAACAGTACATTCAATCGCTTAAAAAAAGAATTCCAATTTATTTATTGTATGTTAAACCGTTACGTGCAACAGGACAAGAACAAAGAGTGTATCTACTATAAAGTGAGGATATCCCGCATCCTATCGAGGACTATTTCCATAGTTTCATTCGGGAATAGTTTTATTAGAAACTTCTATTCTGTTCGACCAACGATAAAACATATACATCAGTAAAAGCGATAATATACCTGTTAGTTGAAGATTCTAGGTATAATTATTATTTTTATATTTTAAAGTGTAAGCAAAGTTTCATGATATTTTAATATAGATTTACAGGGAAATAGCTTTCAAAACCTTTGAGTCGTTTTGAAAGTTCACATCTTGATATAAATATTGTTCTGTTTAACTTTCAAAATATTTTTTATATAATAAAATTGATGTTATGTAATAAAATCGTATTAACAAAAATTGACTGCCTCGTTGGTGTAGTTTGCAAGCGCGACTGCCGAATAAGAGGTCCTGGGTTCAAATCCCGGGTAGAGTACTATTGGATTTTTCTAAAATTAGAATTAGTAGTAGTGGCTCGGAGTCTGGATTTGTGCCCGGTGTATGGCAATATACTCACCACCTATTCCATAATCGGACGTAAACCTAACTGGTGAAACGTGGGAATGTACTACACTCCTCTGCCTATCTCTTCGGGGATTACAGGCGTGATATTACGTATTAACAAAATTGTTAAATAATATTCGACAAATAATCAATATGAACACTGTAGTATCCGCACGCTCAGTGCCAGCGAAGGAACAAAAACCAAGTTATTTGTTAGTCCAATGAAGACCTCTGTTTTTATTTACATTCAGAATGTTTCCAAATATTCCCGTCCTCTTTTTGTTCTGAGAACTTCAACGCTGACCGTTTTTGACCACAAATTGATAGCTGCTTGTTACTTTTTTGTTATTGTTTTGTTTTTGACTACAGTTGTTAGAATTTTTTTGTAACGTCTGTGTTGTGTGATATCAATTTTTTTGCCGCGTGTGGGCGATCTGGTGGGCGCGCCGCGAAGGAAGTGTCTACCTAATTGACATTGAGTAATGTGTATGTGTGATTAGTATTATAAGTGTTTTATAAATAACCTTCATGAATCTCATCTTATGTTCATACGCAACGTCCATTATGTTGAAGATTTGTATCTTATCCTACTCGAGGACGTCAAAGATACGTTGCTGTCAGCACATTGCCGGCAAACTGTCGCTGCATTTGTTTTCCTGCCACGCAGCACCTCGCAGATCGCAGCACAATGATCCACGTGCTGCATTTCAGTGGAGAAGATTGGTTTGCTGTTGACTGCCCCTTCGTGTGTCCGTCTAAATTTAAATACTATATGGATATTTGGTTATTTCACGCTTTAAGGACATATTATAAATTAATGAAATACACGTCTGTTTGAGAGATCACAAGTCATGTTCACGGTTATAATTATGACGAATTGTGACAAGATTAAGGTGGCTCTGACTTACTCGAGGAATCGATATTTGATGATGACCCCATGTTTTATACGATGTTTCTTGGAGAGCGTTCGTGGGCGTTACATTTTTAACAAGTGAGATTCTGTTCAAGCTTAAGAGTCTAATACAATTACTGATGGCTTCCCTGTATACCCCAAACCCGGGTCTCGGTTTTCAGGTAAAGTTTGGATACGGCTTAAATATGTCAACACTGGGTTTATGTAAAACAATTTGTTAGTTTTTTTGCAAATTATTACAAATAATAATCCAGACTACTCAATATACAGAATAAAGTATTACTAAGTAAGAAAACAAGACTAAAAAATATACCTATTGAAGCTTCTGTTTCAAAAGTTAGCGGCTCCGTGACCGCACCTTAAGACAGAACCACACAGTATACGCGTAGTAATATTGGATAGAGTTATAAGCAAGTGAATGAGTGGAAACCGTACGCTAGCGGGCAACGGCAGCAACAAATTGAGATAAATCGACAGCACTCGTATCTCGCGGGATCGGAGTAATTAAGTCTAATACAATTTCATAGTTGTAATGAAATTGGTACGAGGGCTTGGACGTGCCGCAGAGTTTACGTTCAAAATGCAGAGGTGCCATTGCAGGGTAACGTGTTTTATTCACATTGACACATGCGAGTTATGATTATCTTATTGCATTTCTTGTAGTCCTGACGCAATTGGAGTAAGCCAACTGGACGATCACGCAATTCCAGCTGCAGTCGGCTCGCGAATGACTGGTGACAAAAGGTCATGGGCATCTTTGTGTTCCTGATGGCACCTTACGATATGGTCCTGATTATTACTATACGAGTTGGAGCCGTACAAACAGAGTTTAAATGATACCACAGCTGACTTGACTACCGAGCCGCATATAAGTTCTACAGTACTAGAAAAGAGCAATAAAAATTGTTCTAATTCTACCACATTCCTGGGCAGAAAACCCATGCCGAGTAGAACAAAAAAAGATGGCATAGTTTTTGGCCTAGTGCAAAAGCCCGCTCTCTTATCATATTTAAATTATTTCCTATTTAATTTAAATAACAGTCTACTTAAGATGACTTTATAATGATATATAGCGAAAGTTACTTGCGTCCGAAACTAACAATGGTCGGTAATATACGAGCCAGCCGGGAGTATTGTAGGGAATTGATCTACCGCCTCTATTAAAATTATCTGTGCTACGTCCTGTGTTATTACGAAGAGATCGGATCGTGTTGGAAGCGATCGGAGATATAGTGCATTAACCAGAGATGGAGTTGTGGCTTAATATTATGTCAATAGATTACACACGATACTGTAAGGATGATGGGCATTCGAAAATTATTTATAAAAGCTTCCCTTCTACCTGTCTCGAGATAACAAAATTATAGCGTCATTGAGACTGATTTCTTTAAGATTCGATAATTGTACCCATATGAGATTTTAGGGCATTGTCACAGGAACCAAATAAGGGAGTCGCGCATTGTTGCAAAATTCCATCCATCCATCTGCCTTTGTACGTGCACCGCTGAATATAGACTTCCCCTAATCGGTGCCGCTCCACCCGGCCCTGGGACTTTACAATCCATTGAAATTGCGAAGTAACATTAACTTAATTAATAGCAATTGACTTCCGCAAAGTAATGATTGATAGGGTTGATTAAATATTAATTTTGTTTCTTTATAAATTGTTCATTACAATACCAGACGCGATATTGTCTCAACACTAATGTTCCAAACGGTTAATAGTAAAAATGCGGTGGTACAGAGGTTGAGTGCGGTAAGTTACGTATCAAGTGCTAGACGCGTATCTCACTGGGAACTGGTCGATAGTTTAACAATTAAGGATAAGCTTAAAATAGAAAGACAAATCGAGCTAAAAAATAAATTCCTCAACACGCAGCGGGTGTTGTTCGCGAGCGCGCCGCGGCCGACGTACACAGAAAAGCCATTTATGTCACACACAGGTATGGACAGGCAGGTATGTATCGACTCCAAATGAAGACAATTAGCAAAAAATTAAAATCTTTTAGCAAGTGACGAAATTTCGGACAAAGTACTTACATATTATACGGGAACGTCATTATATTGGAGACATTTAGCACTCGCTGCGTTCTGCCAGTCTGGCGTGATGGTCCTACCACTAAATCAAACATACGTACCTATGTATGTCTAGTAAAATATTCAAAGTCGAGCACTGGTGACTAATTCTGCGTACAAAATGATCCTTATCGGTAGTAATAAAAGTTAATAAGATCACGAGCGCGGCGACGATGATCGGACAAAATGAATTATGCACGATCGGGTAGAAACGATCAGTCTTCGCGGATATACCGCAGCGCGACGCCATTGTAGCACTGAAGTGGATTTAAAGATATAAATATAGAAGTATGAAAATTTTCTGTTGAAAACAATGCACATTTCAATACAATAAATAACTCAGAATCCATTATAACTGTATTCATACCTACGTTAGAAACTGCAAAAATATGGTGGCACTAAGGTAGCAGACACACATTTTGTCTAAAGCTGACTGTGGATGTATCTTACCTACCTCAGCTCGTTGTTCTGCTGTAGCTGAGCAATTTTTAGTTTCTGTTTTTCTTTGACAAATGGATGTCCTAACATAAACATAAACAGCAGGTATCGTTAGGGTATACTTGGTATCAAATTTTGAATATCTACATATGAATATTAGTTGGTTTATGTGTTTGCCACTGACATTCTTTTTCGGGTTTTCTTTTTAGTTTCAAAAAGTCTTCGTATTCCAATATTGGTATGTACTAATATACTTCCCCAAAACTTGTGTTCAGATATTAAAATTGCTCAATGAGCAATACATGCGTATTGAAAGCTATGTTTTGGTAACAGTAATGAATATATTAAAATACGTAAGAATAGGCATCTTGTTACTTTTCGATGTGGCTTATTCGTCACCCTGTCATCAGCTGAATAGAGAGAGTACAAAATAAATGAAAGGAGGTGGCGTGGCGAGTGGGCGGCATTCTTCTAATATTATACGTGAAGCTAAACGTAGCAGACATCGCGTCCGCGACGTCCTTGTAAACTTTAATTTATTTCTTTTCAGAGAAAATTCCATATAACTTGCCCCGAGCTCTTACAATGTTAACTTAAAAAGTTGTAGCCGCGATGAATTTTTCATCGTCGTTGAAACTTATTTATCTTGTTACAACACTCGGCTGCGGAGTGTCATTTTTTAAGAATTGTCACGGTCGGCCGCAGCGTTTATGCCACAAACTGGAGATTAGCAAATTTCAAAACGTCTGTGAGTTGTCTTCGCACGTGTAAGGAGTCTGACTGGCCGACAAAAAGTTTTCTGTCCAGAATTATAAAAGGCAGCGATCACCATCGCCTGCGGACGTTTCACCAGTTACGTTTACGTCCCAATGTGGAATAGATGGTCAGTCTATTGCCATACACCGGGCACAAGTCCAGACACAACAGCCATTAGTAGAAATTCTCATTTTAGAAAAATCCCATAGTACTCGACCCGGGATTTCAACCCCCGACCTCTTGATCGGTAGTCCCGCTTGCAACCAACACGACCAACGAGACAGTCACACGACCACCGTGTATTAA
>DVPD01000884.1:0-10123 GCA_018237605.1 Apyrrothrix (Melanopyge) sp. n. Burns01 | reverse complement strand
ACGTTTAAAATTAAAGAAATACAAATAATTAAGGATTCCAAGTGACATGAATTGCGATATACTGCCGCCGCAAGTTCGCACTCCATAGATCATATCCACACAGTGATAAATTACTCAGCTTCACAGAATTTATCAACTAACCCCCCTCTTGACCCTCTAACCAACAAGATAACTGAAGTATGCTTGAGAAATTCGCAATGTTTTGTACAAAAAATAATTTGTTTATAGGTAATAGAAAGTCAGCATTGAATTAAATTATACCCAAAATATTTTAATAAAATATTGAATTAATTTAAAGTCGAGACTGGCGCCCAGCGTGGTGCTTCGAGATTAACAATTTTTCCTTAAACGCTTAATACACTTATAATGAAAAGGAATAATATCAAATTCATGAGCCGATTGGAATTTTGTTTAACACAAGTATCTGCAATAATATTTTAATGAAATATGTATCTGATATCGTAAGTTCTCATGCTTTTAATTTAAAAGCATAAATAATATAAGTAATAAAGTACACTCGTAATATAAATTATATAAAAAAAGGAAAAGGGACACGAATGTTTAGTTATGTTCGCGACATCTTTAAATGTTACTGGATATTATTTTGTATATCTTTGTCTCTTTCCAGAGTGTGGCAACAAGTTGAGTCACGTGCGGGCTGGATTTGGCAGAGAATATAAAGAAGCAGCGGCGCGCGTCCGCCTGCGACGCTACCATATCGATTTTACCCTGTTTCAGGCTTTGTTTAAACATCTATTCGACATTCTGATAGGAGCCTAGGACAACAGCTGCGAATTACAAAATAAGTTTCGCGGACGGTATTTAGGAGCGGATTTAGGGTTTAAAATTAAGTTCATAATAATTTTGTCTGGAAAATTTCAAATGTCAAAATAATTCCCCGAGGGTCAATTTCGAACTGAAATGCCTGAATAATTCAGTGTCAAGAAAATTACATCGCATTGTGTCGATGCCAGCAATAATGTCAATTGCAAAATAGGGTTCGCTCCCCAGTCCAAGTCAAGTGTTTGTATAGAGCAAGCACTTCCGTTAGTTTGTCGGTAGTACTATAGGTCAAGTTTGCCCTCGAGGTTGGATCGTGTAACATGTAAAAGCTCTGTAACAATAATTTTTTATTACTCTTATGTAAATGTTTCCCGTTAGAAAATCACTACTTAATGCTAAATAAATACATATGTAAAACTAGGGAATTACACAAATTGAAGTACGTCTAAAATATTATTGATAAAGATTGATATTTTGTCATTTTCCAGATGTCTTGTCTACCCCTCGACACATAATCCGAGTAGCTTTAAAACTTCATCGAAGAATTAAATGCGACGTCTAAGACGATAGTATGCTTTTTCCTTTATTGATTTATTTGCATCATGAATATTATTTACGCCCGTAGGTCGTTATAATGTTGCAGTTCCTTTATAAACATAAGAGATATTTTTTACTAAATGCTCCCATACAATGCTGTCACTTCTTCCCACCAAGGATGCGAGATATTAAGTGACTGCCAATCAGTACTATTCTGGTGTTTCGATTTTAATGTAGTTATATTGAACACCAACAATATATACATTACTTTATTAAAGATGCCCTCCCGTTTCGCTGGGTGTAAGTAAATAATCAGACTAGTTTATAGCCTGGTTTTGATTTATTCGTTCTTAGAAAATTGCTTAAACGGTTTATAAGCCATTTCATTTACTACTTTACTTACTTACTTTACAGTTAGTGTTAGTGTTGTTGACAAACAACTTTCATCGTGTTTATTTCTATATTACATTTCAATTTATTCAATTTTTAATGCATAACAAATATTCAGACGGAGTTTATCTCACATTTAAAATATCTGTATGAATTAAATTGATCAACAGATTTAAAATGAAATTGTCTATCAGTATACAATTTAAATTATTTCAAATATCACACTGAAATCCGTTTCTCCATTTTCTTATACTCTGCAAATGGAAAATTATTACCATTGACGTACAACGCTAACATATCCTTCAGAGAAATTTACCTAGCAAATGAATCTAGTTCTTAAACCGTCTCAAGCATAGTCCAGATTTCTGTGTGGTGTTTGAAGTTAGGAAAACGTAACTTTTTGTCTCACAGTGCATTGGGACTGCCAAGTTTTGGATGCTGTTAATTTATAGCATGATTCACCATGTCCATACTCCCAGCAATTTGGCCGTAGTGCGCTAGTTTGTTTTTCGAGTGCAAAAGTTTCGCTTAAACGACACCGTGACAATTTACTATACTTTAGACTTTATATAGACTTCTTTTATTACAAAAAATACTCTCACGTCCAGCATATCGATGTTTTGCTTGAACAGGATTAAAAAGAGGAGATAATTAAACACGAAACGAACGTAGTTGTTTCCCTGAGGTTCTCATTTAACGTGAAATAACTTCATCCAATGTTAGTACTAAAGCATTATAAGCTAAGCCCTCTAGGATGCATATTAAAAGGGTAAAATTAATAGTCACCTTTTTATTCTCTCTTATTCCCTAAATAAAAAAAAACCTATTCATTTCTGAGGAGGTACAGAAGCCCACTATCTAATGAAATTATATTTTTAGCGTAACTTCCACTACAAAATATCTACGCACTAATATTTTGCTTATTGAGAGCAAATGTTACTGATATAGTTTCTGACCTGAAACCGTTCCAGGCAATTTAGCCTGTGTTGTGTTCAACTCTCCATAAGATTTTAATTAAGTGCTTGGCAGGCAAAGTTTTGCCTTACTTAAGTGGTAAAAATAAACGTACTTGCATTTTTGTTGGATGCTGAAACTAAGGAACACGTTTCAATACCAGCAACATATCGGATAAAGATAAAATGCGATGCCAAAGTGTGTAGTTACCAAGTAATCAGAGCCGATCCGAACCATCCGCTCTGGAGGAAGTTTACGACGAACGAAAGAAAATTTCTTTATATAATTACATTGAAATGTTCACAGCGATTGTTATTCACTTATAAGGAAAAGAAAAGTTTATTTAATTCGTCGTTCAATAAAAGGAACTTATAAAGGAGCAAAGTTTCATCATTTCACATCACTATTGTTTAATGTCACCAATAAAACCTTTCGTTCCCTAAAAAACCCTAGGTTTTTTAAAATAACGCAGAACAATCTACGTTGAAATAAAGGAATATCTATCAACAAATATTATATTTTCCATTGTGCATCATAAACATAAAACAGTTGGGAAACAATAGAAAAGCGGCCGTAGTTTGCTACCTTTCATGCGGTTCCACATATCGTGCGGCTTGTCGTCAGCGTCATAAAATATATGAGTACCATTTTCTTTTTTGGTTTAACAGATATGTATAATTGTTCAATTTTTGTAGTAGAAGGCAAGAATTAATGGACGAAGAACATAACATTAACGTACGTTATTAATAAATTCTTAGTTCTTTAGACCTACTGCATACAAAGTCCTTACTGAATATAAAATACACTCTCCGGCATGAAAAACATTTCATCTGTCGCTCTGCAGTTCCACACATGGTACAGTCTGTCGACATGCGACAGCGTCATAACGCGCGTCTGTCCCAGACCCCTTGTAATTTAGTGCTTCATTTTGATTTCCAACTCTTGCGTAGTGTTTCCACCATAATATATCGTTATGGGCGTACAACATAAACTTTTAAAGAAAATGCAAAAAAGTACCTTTGTAATAAATTCAGTGTAATTTTAACTCAAGTTACAGCTTTATTTAGCCCTTTTTGACTGTGTTATGAAGCTTACTTTATTCAAATTAACATAAACTCGAAACGCCCTCGTAAATCTGTCTGCTTACAATTGGACACGATTTTGTATGCATATAATAAAACGCGGCCCACCTGTTCCCCCCAAATTGTCTGTACTGAAGCGGTTTAGAAATAATCCGAGATTGCTTACATTTTTAAAATTGTTTCGAAAGCATAAACAGTCCCTTACAATCTACACACTAGGTTTATAGAATCTCAATCCGATCCCTTTTAATAAGTGGTCGAAATATTGGTTTCGATGTAGTATTGCCCGAATCGCCTTTATCTTAAAAATATTTAAAAAGGAATCCATAAAATCGACCCCGATACGCATTCGTAGGCAGAACATCAATTCGATATGACTCCGATATCGAGTGGGATCGGACCGAGGGGTGATATTATAATGACCCCTCACTTTGTATAACAACATCTTTATTACCGTCTTGTTCCCTCTACGTCTCGCTTCATTGGATCGGATGGATTCATATCCGATGTACAGATTATTTGGTGCTGTATTTTATGGAAATTTTAGGGATCGGAAATCTTCCTCAATTTATTAAATGAAGTATAGAAGGTAATTTAATCTTATTACGCTTTTTCGACGTTGTTTCAAATCGAGATTCTTTTGTTTTCTTTTTGTCGATAAACACGCCAATCAAATTATTAAAATAGAGAGTGTGTTAAGAAAAATATTTTATAGGTTTCTTTGTCTATATAATTAAGTTTCGTTGCAGGGTATGAATGCGATGTTAAAAGCGTAATGATGTACATACATAGTAAACAGGGAGGATAAATGTCTTATACTACTAAACTCCCGAAAACACCGACTGGGACACCTCAAAGCTATAAAACCGCGCTCGGAGCGTGAAAAACTACAAAACCTACTTCACATAACTGTTTTAAAGGAATTGAAGGGGTTTCTCTTCATACATGGCGGCTTCATTATGTTCAGAATAAACATTTATACATTACTGTACACTATTTCGATACACATTTGAGAACTGGTGGAACGTGGTAGTCTCCTCTTCGGAGACTACAGGCGTGATGCTACTTTTTTTATTTCGCTACATTGTCCCACTCTTATTCTCTTAAACCAGTTTTTGCTGTTCGTTTCATTCTACAATAGGTCTTAAATATGAAAATGTAAAAAGCTTATACTGAAATCTATCCTTTGAAATCTACGCAGTTATTTCCAGTGCCATAATTAAAACAGCGTTTAAAACACCTTTCCCCTAACCTATTGTGTTTTAATAGCTTTGAAATGCTTTCTTTTCAAGCAAACAAATTCACTTGCTGAGTCGGTAATGTGACGTCATTAGTACCGCCCTGTGCAGATTAGTGCACGGAACGTCTGATAGCACTTTAATCCAGCGCCTGAAGGAAATCCATACCGCTTAGTGAGTGTACTTAAGGGGGCCTTCATAATGCCATATACCGTGTTAGAAGCACGTAAAACACAAGTCACCCCCCCTTTCATGTATGCCTCCTGGCAGATTTGCGACATTTCCTCTTTAAACCTGCGAATTTCATTATACGATACGCGACATCATCAGCGCTTTGTTGTGGCTGGTAAGAAGTCATTGATAGTACTTTGCGTTTAAAGTGAATTCATACCTTTTTGTACATACTTGACTAGAGGCGTGATTGGGAAATTAAAGAAAAAATTAAAAGACAGTCATTTCATAGGCGTCTCGTGTCATTTTTATACTTTTGACTGGTTTCCTACAATTTAGTGAATAAAAAAATATAGAACACGTTACTAGTAACTTCATGTATTTTATTAACGTTCCATTCTCGAAACATTTACAAAACACATTGCCTCCAAGAAAATCATACAGACGAAACGCTCTCGAAGTACTTTACAGAATTTTATATACTTTAACTTAGGGTACACTTTTTGTTTTGATTTTTAATCTTTCCACTGTCGTGATTAAAAAAGGTTGGCATCCGTTTGAAGCACTAAGAGGGCGCGACTAAAAAAGGGGGTTGAGGAGCCCTATCGTAAAGAGAACGACACACGCACCGGCGGCGGATCGATCAAGGGCAGACGAGTACGTGTCTGTTACCTAGGCACGGTGGAACAAATAAGGAGGAGAATTATTTAGATGGAACTCAAAGATTTCTTCGAACGCGTATAATAGCAAGTGTGACATTGCGATAACCGATTACTACGTTACAAGAGTGTAAGTTACAAATGAAAAATTTTCCATTTTATATTATCATGATCAAATAATAAGATCAAACTATTTACTCAAGGTTTGGTAATAAAATAAACAATATTTCTATTTATGGTTAATCGGAACATATTACTGTCGCGTACCCACGTGAAATCCGACCGCAATGAGCCAACTAGAAGCCTACATTACCCGCGGCCAGCTACCTAATCGATACGTCTGTTTCCACAACTCCACCTGAACTTGAACTTACGTAACATAATTTTTCATTCCGTTTCAAGCGTTCCAGCTCTGCATTATTAATGGAACTCCGAGGATAAAGGCTCGATAGGTAAACCCAACATGACTCATCAAACGAGCGTCGTTCAACTTTCTAAACAGACTTTCCACAAGTCGTATTCAGGTAATCCTTTGTGTTGTATAGGTAAGCAAAATGTTCAATCCATTTACATAGACAAGTAACAACGAGTGCTTTGAACTTTGCTTGAACATGTTTTTGCGGCTCCAATGTTCTGTCTTTTAATTGTACATCTGATTTGAACAAAATGCTTCATGCACGATTAAGTTCCTATCGTGATAATGCTAGTTTTACTTAGCACGCTTCTAGTTGGAGTTTAAACGATTTTGTTTACACTTTGGACACAATTGTGTCCAATGTTAGTAATAGACTGTTTAATTTAATCTTTTGAAAACAGAGTCACGGGATATTGAGTCGGAAATCCGTTAATCAAGGGGTGAAGAGAAACGGACCCCGAGTTCTTCGAATACGTCTGACAACGACAAATGGTTTCAGTCTTCTTGCTAAAATATGGAGGACGTTCAAGTTTATAATTCCTTTGAGGGATTTGTAAATATAAAGAATTCCTTTGCCTCAGTGTTTACCTATGACTATTTTATACAGTGGTTTTAAACACTGGAGAGTTAAAACTTAACGTACTTCGATGTGTAGCTATATTTATATAAAGTTTTGACAGTAACGGATTAACAACTAAACTGATTTTAAAATTTGTTAATGTTTGTTTCGGTTACAAAAAAATAATGCTTTTGCTGCTGTCTGATGACAATAATAACAATCTAAGATTTGTAAGATTTCTAAAACTAAGACATTATATTCTAGTCTCTACGAGACCTGTTAAGGAAGTATGTCTAAAAATCGGTAACCAGCATAAAAAATGTACACGTTGAATTAAAATATATAGATATTTTAATAGTATAATCAATGTTATGAAACGTCCATTCCACAGTTCCATAGTGCTATAGATCGCACGGTTTTGTATTTAGCGACTCCGCCCGCAACTTACGTCTTTCGTTCACATAAAACCAGCGTCCCTGCCTCCCCCGGGACTCGGATATAAAAAAGCTATTCTTAATGGACGGCCGCGACATGTAGCACGGCTTTACACTGTAATTGCATGCTTCTCTACCTGGAAACTGACATCAATTATACCTACCTAAGCGTGTGTTTATGTTTCACTTCACACATATTCCGGCAAGAAAAGGTCGCGAAACGCACGAAGTAATCTCCGGGTGTCCCTAGACTACAGGAAACGACATGTACCCAACCGAGTGCATTAAAAAACACGTTGTAACTAAACATTTCAACAAAATAAGCAATTAAGTTACAATCCATCTCGTGAAGTCCAGACGACTCATACTGTCTCTACCTTTTTTAATCCAAAGGTCTGAAGCCTAAAAACATATGTCACAGTGCCTAGAAAAAATCTACTTCCATATAGAATTGGATCTGTTAACTCTCAGGTTCATACTATTTTTAAGTTATACTGTGGGAATGTCACAATAATCATATACTAGTAAATATATTCAGGATTTTAAAAGTACTCAAGTTCTTTTAAAAACAAATGATTGTCTCGTTGGTCGAGTGGTTGCGAGCGCAACTACCGATCTAGAGGTTCTGGGTTCAATTCCACGTTCGGGTACTATTGGATTTTTGTAACTAGAATTTCTAGTAATGGCTCGGAGTCCGGATTTGTTCTCGGCGTATATGACCTCACCCCCTATTCCATAGTGGCCGTAAAACGTAACTCGTAAAACATGGGAGTGTACTACACTTCTCTGCCTACTTCTTCGGGGAATACAGGCGTGATGCTACGCTAAAAATTATCGCTGTTCAGTTCCGAATTACTTTACTTGGTAGACGTTGGCTTTCGTCAAAATTAGTTTAGTTACTACCATCTATTACGGCACGAAAAGTTTCCGAAATCAAAATTCTTCATGTTGATTGGAAAAGTTGTCCTCGTGGATACATTAGTGGCATAATTCGCTGTTGTAACACAATTTCGTTATTTGATATTCTTTCTCCAGAGGCAACTAATTACTTAATTTACTTTTACCAAACAACAGGAGACCACAGGTGCGTACTGTTACGGTGGTCGCTTAGTTAAAAAGTTCTAAGATCCATCCTTAATTAAACTTACCGAGGACCGCTACCGTTGAAACAAAATAAACTCTGACAAAATCGGAAGTACAAACGAATGTATCTATCTAAAGGATTTTAAGACGTTGCAGTAAAATACGCAATAAAACTTAAAAATTGACTGAATGTAATAAGAAGTGAAGGAATCTACCAGTTTTTAATACGGTGGTAATATTACAAGCGGTGGTTCAACTTACAAACCAATAAGCAGAAACAAAGATCAATATGTATCACTGACAAATTCAGCTATTAAATAAAGGCGCTTCGACCGAAGAGTTCAATTTTATGGATGTATCACCTTCCGTGTGGATGCGAGGAACATAAATTTTGCCAAGGATATAAAAAACAATTAAAACACAAAATTCGTGATAATTCAATAATGAACGAATTTTCGTTTAAAGCGTACGCATTGACGGTGAAAATATTAAAAATGCAAAACAAGCAAACACAAAAACATGATAGTTTAGATTAATGAACATGCAAAATAATCTATATACATTTGTAAAAAACTGTTTTATATAGTTATATTTCAATAGTATATTCTTGTAATAAAAACTGTAACATTGTGGCATGGTAAGCTCGCATGTATCCGAATTGCCACCGTTGGCTTACAAGTTACAAAATGACTTGAGAGGTTATAGGCATAAATATATGATATATTGTGTATTGGTTATGTCCATAATAGATAAGGCTTTCTAATTAAATGTATTTTATTTCTTGTGAAAAACATCGCGAATATAAGCAAAGACAACACCTAGAGGTTGTCAAATAAATTACCATAGGAAATCATTTTATTTGCCAAGTTTGATTTCGGGAACATTTGATATACTTTCTTGTCAATAAGCTGGATAGGTCATCTAACATCAGGTAGACCACTGATACTTTCGCAACTTCTACACCACATCAAAGCATAATAATATGACGCCTACCTGATAACTTATTCCACACTTCGACCGGCTCCGTCATTGTAGTCACAAGCACTTTAGATATTTTAATGTTGATCTGCGTACAGGGCATGGCTGAATGATGAAAGAAAATTTTATAACCTCACAAAATATGTCAGTCCTTGTCTTGATCCGGACTATCAGTGAAATTTCAGAATGTAACGATGTATTAATAGCAGACAACCAAATTGGATCAGGGCCCAAACCGCAACGCCTCGGGTCAACCGTGTAACATGAGCCCGAAGCCTTATGTCGGGCTCATTTGCAGAGTTTCGCGTACTTTCGGCATGAGTAATTGTTTACCTAACCATATAATGGTTTAGATATAACCTACTTCGGGTTTCGTCACGACAAACTTATCTTTCCCCGATGGTCATCGTCACCGGTCATGCCAATCTACCGTGCAGACAGTCAGTCTCTTTAAGTCCATTCTCTTTGGTAGACTGATAAACATGTCTACTCACTAGACAGGCAACGATCTGATTAATTTACATATCTATGGATATTTTTTTGTAAACTTGTCCTTATGAGCACATCTCTATGGCACCTATCTCCATATTATCCTGACTGGCCCGTTGGCGCAGTGGTTGCCAATCCTGACTGCTGTGCCGGGGGTCGTGGGTTCGATTCCCACCCAGAATAAATATTTGTGTTATGAGCATAAATATTTGTCCTGTGTCTGGGTGTTAAGAAAAGGAAATATCTATATAAGTATATATTTCTATATATATACATAGGTAGTTTATCAGCCGTCCGGTTACCGTAACACAAGCTCTCTTGATGCTTAGTATGGGATCAGATGGCCGTATG
>DVPD01000883.1:0-10134 GCA_018237605.1 Apyrrothrix (Melanopyge) sp. n. Burns01 | reverse complement strand
CTTGAGCACTTTCTGTGTTTAACCCTTATTATAAAATATTTTTATCTATTAATAAAATATAAAATAATAATGAAAAGGAACACTAACAAACTTTTCGTAATATATCAAATCTTGTAACACTAAAATCAATCTGTCAGGTGCTGTCAGTTCAATCCGTCATGTTATTGTAAAATGTCAGCCCAACAAAAATAGCGAGCAGCAAAACAAAGGCTTTAAAATATTAAGAAATGGATAGTATAGTTAAGGAATTAAATATAAGTAGTAAAAATATATTTCCCACCACCTCACCTACGTTGTTTACTGTCGTTGTCCATAGCAGTTGGATACGGAGGTGGCTCAAAAATTTAGAAGTCGACAATTCCGTGAACAATGTAGATTTTGCCTTGCAAACTGGTGAAAGTGTTCCTCATCCTTGGCGGAAAATATTTATAAGGGTAATTACTACTTTATTATTCCAGTTAAAAATAATTGTGTGTACGGTTTTTTTTAATTCAACGCTTATATTTTTAGGTACTAAATAAAAAAGTTTCCAAAGTTTTACCTTTGCCGCGCTACAAACTTAACGATAATAACGCGGAAACTCCACTAACATTCTCGCAGCTGCTTCAGTATGTTTCACAAAGCAATCAAAGGAATTTATGGAAGGAGTCGTATAAAAAATACTGCCAAAACAACGAGAGCACGAGAGAAAGCACAATAGTGAATTTATTAGAGCACGACCAACTTCTCTCCGAAGTGATATTAAGATTGTATGGTTGTAATATAATAAGAATAAGAAATGATCCCTCCGGCAACTATATTGAGTATAAGGAAGTATTACCAAACAAGCATACAGTGAAGTCTTATGAAGCCCATGTTAACTTGCTAGCAGCTATGTTCACATTTGAAACTGACAATAACTTTTTTATAGTGTATAGAGGTCAGTATGAGAATAACTTGTTAGATTGCCTTAACTTTAGTCCAAATTTAATAGATAAGACATATGCAAGAGGGTTGTTTATTGTGTACCAACTATTGAATGTGTCCAAAGCTTTGTGTGATCGAGGGTTAAGTTTAGGGATGCTCACACTCCAAGACATTTACTTGTCTGAGAACTTGTGGCTACAAGTCATACCTGCTGTGATCAACAATGTCCATTGCTTAGATGCATCTTTAATATATGAACAAAACAGAAGTAAACAAAACACAGCTCAGCAAACACAGTTGCCCAACCAAGGATCACCAGGGAAGAGACGGGAGGAGCGGTGTTGGCGGAATGATGCTGTTCAATTGGAGAAGCTGTGCATGCTGTGGGTCAGAGGCAGAATATCTAACTTGGACTACTTATTGCACTTAAATGTTCTAGCAGGCAGATCTGCTAATGATCCCCAAGCCCACTTTATGGTTCCATGGGTGACAGACTTTAGTTCCAGATGCGGTAAGCAAACAATTTTTATCTTTAGAACATTATTGATATGGCAAAAACAGTTGAATTTTCATTAATATAATATTATTGATGTAGCTTAAACATAAACATGAATATTTGGCCGTATAACCTTTAAAATATAACAACAATCATAATTACTTTGCTGTAGTTATAATTTATCTGATAATAGTTACTAGTAATTTGGGTAATTAGCATTTTATCTATTATTAATGGCATGTCCAATGAGTTTACATTGTTTTCCTACACTCCCTTTGTTAATCCACAGTGCAATAAATGTATAGTACTTATCTTGGTCCCGTTTGTTTCATTCATTTTATTTTTATTTAAATTGTTATCGTATTAAAGAGCCCCACATAGATTGGATGGTATTGTATGTATACTACAGACAATGCTTAAAAGCTCAGAGTCAGAACAGACATTATAATTCATGATCCAGTTAGATGTAAGGCTCAATTCTCATTAGGGCAGAGTCAAAGCGAAGTGTTGCAACATACTGACACTTAAATAACATGCAAATTTGTATACAGAAAAATTGATAATACTTTATAAATGTTGTTCGAAACGGATACGAGAATGAGCGTGACGCCGCACGCCTTTATATTTTCTGTATGTAAATTTACAACATTAGCTAATGGAGGTAGAAATTAATATCCTATTAAAATCCTATTAAAGAGTATGTCGTAACACTTCGACTCTGTGCTAGTGGGAATTGAGCCTAATCCAGAACCTGTATTGGTATGGTGACCATTATGCTAATTGATTTGTCATGGATAAATATGATATTAAATTATAAGTAAACCTTTAATGATAATTTCTGCTATGATATGATAAATAGTTCACGAAGCTATTAGTAGTTGTCCTTGAAATTTACATTATTGGTATAATTAGTGTTCAAACTTTCATTTGACTCAGATATTGATTTTGGTCAATTCTTTTGATTGTTTTTGTAGATTTTTACAAACCTGTTATTTTTCTATAACATTTGTTATTCAAACAAATATAATGTAATTGAATGTAAGCACAATAAGATGCATAGATGTTGTTATATGGGTGTTCAAAATATTGGTGTTAATGCTTATATTTCGCTCATTTACATTTCAAATAAAAAGTTTAAGTGACAAATTGTGTCCCAAACATTTCATGAAAATGTTTAAATGAGCGTTTTAAAAAAATATATGTCAAATGTTTTCTTCAGTGAGCCTGTTATAAAAAATATTCAAATGTAAATTATATACTTTATAAGTTGTCTGTTTACCTTGACACAGGCTGTGCTTAGTTTGTAATCAGAAGACTGTGTGTGATCCAAAGATATTCAAAGATATTTTCTATTATATCTATGCCCTTGTGTGTATGATTTGTTTTTGAAAATATCTTGCTTGATCTTACTATGCATATTAGGTGTGGTAATGTTACCATTGGTAACATTTTAGGTAGTACATTCATAGATAAGAGTCTGTGTTGTAGGCCAGTGCATAATGTGGCAATCTTGTCCAGGTCGCAACTGGCGAGACCTGACCAAGTCAAAATACCGTCTGAACAAGGGGGACAGGCAGCTCGACATGACATACGATGTGACCAGCTGCAACGGTCAGATCCCCCACCACGTGTCCGATGCCCTCTCTGATATAACCTGCTACGTCTACTTAGCTCGCAGGTGCGTACAATAATAATGTTGTTACTAGATTAGGGGTTAGTATTTATATATATTTACTGTTTATATGATCTGTCCATATTTATGTAACAATTTTGTACATAGGGAGAATTATTATTGTATCTTCACTTACGGGTTACGCAGAGTGTACCAAGTGATATTTCTATCCTTATAAACTTGACGTGATTCTCCTATATTCATCACTCTTCATATATATGTATGCCGGTTTCGGAGATTTCTTGACTGTCCCATCAGTTAGCATCTAGCCTATTTGGTCAAGAGAACAAATAAGAACAAAAATATAAACACCAAAGAAATGGTGGCGATGTTTATTCCCTAAAGAGATCTCTTCTATCAGTGTCAGGTATAGAAAGTGAATGTCCAGAAGATACAAAAAATGTGTACTCAGAAAAGAACGTATCAAAAGTTATAGACGAATATTATGTTTATTGTGAATTAAGAAACTGCATGTTTTCTGTCTCCTGTCATTGTCTCCTGTCACCAAGTCGTTGGCTACACTTTTATTAGGGTCTATTGAATGGCTCAGTGGAGTTAAAATAAAGTCCAATACATCTCTTTCTAAGAGTATTTGGTTTGTACCCTGTAGGACTCCAAAAGAGATCTTGTGCAAATACGTGCGCAATAAGTGGGTGCCTGCCGAGTACCCCGCCTCCATCCAGCGCGTGCAGGAGTGGACTCCGGACGAGTGCATCCCAGAGTTCTACACTGACCCGGCCGTCTTCAAGAGCATACATGAGGATCTGCCGGTACTGTACCATTTCGTTTCATTAGAATAAGTTATCTTTGTTTTTGTTCATACATGGCAAAAGACTCAGCACCTATTCTGAAACGTGGGAATGTAGTACATTTCTCTGTCTACCTCGTCGGGGATTACAGAGGTGATATTGCGTTCGTTACTATTGGATACGGGTTTCCTATCAAAATGAGAAGAATTATCAAGATTCTAAATTTTTAATTAATGCATATTTCACGAGTGAAGTGAACTCCTAGTAACTTAAGGCCACATTTCAGTCTTAAATTCATTATTTTTCGAAATTTGTACAAAAGATATTTTTGTTGTGTTGTATGTATTTAATAAATTTTCGCGCCATTTATTCCGACATGATATTCTGTATGGGCTCTTTCAGACCAGCGTGTTTTCGGCGGGTATGCCAAAACGATCGTAAAGTGCCGAGTGACGAAAATACGTCAGTCTGAAAGAGCCCTTATGTAATGACAAAGTAAATTTTCATGGAATTTGTGGTTCTGGCGCACATTTTGCATTTCTATATACATATTACTGTGTGTGACAGTGTATTGTAAAACACAATAAAAAGATGAAGGAAGAAAAACTAGTAACAAAAATTAAACGTTAATTTTATCTTTTTCGTAATAAGTTAGCCGATTGTTCTTTTTTTAAATCGAATCCCTAACTGGTTGCATCACTTTTTTGTCCGATGTTTTTACAACAAGTTAGTCAAGCTAGTGAATAAATTGCTAAGTATTTTAATTCTAAAATCAAAATGCATCTCCCTATCAATCAGTCGACATAAAATTCCAATATAAATCAGGTGTAGGTCAAGGAGATTGGATGGCAACTGAATGACAGTACTTCGTATATCTATATGACAAACATCCGCCATCTCGCATAATATGTATGGGTATGTTATAATTTATGCGCTTGTAATAAATAAATAAATCGTTAAATTATAATTTTCTTATCACCCTACATTAGCTTTGAAGATATGAGACTCTTTAACGTAAGTATAACATCGTTAATATATTTATCCGTACATTTGTTTACGCGAAAGTCCCTCGTGTTCATGCATTTTATTTCGAAAACATCTGACGCTGACTGCCTCGTTGGTCGTGTTGGTAGCAACTGCCGATCGAGAGGTCCTGGGTCCAAAGCCCGGGTCGAGTACTATTGGTTTTTTCTAAAATTAGAATTTCTAGTAGGCTGCTTGGGGTCTCTATTTGTGCCCGGTGTATGACGGCCGGCCGCAGTCATTCTTCAGGTTTGTAATAGTGATTGTTTTTTTATATGGGTGTAGAGGCTTAAATCTGATGACTGAGGGCTCATCGATGCAAAGGAGACATTCTGTGCCCACAGCCAGTAAAAACAATTCGACATAAAGCCTTATTAGCTTGAGTAAGGCTAGTATGTAAGGCTAGTAGTTAATGGCTATGTCTTCGGTTCATCCAGTTGTATTTCACGTTTGCGAACATGGATGTCCCGTTTAGATGTTAGAGCGCCATTGCGGTTCAAGAGGCGTATTGGTGTTTCATAGCTTCTTTGGGGTATCTGAAGATGTCTGTGCTACTTATATTTGAAAGAGAAAGGGAGAGAGGGTGAAAGAGGGACCAAAAGAAAGAGGGATGAGAGGGTGTATGCGGAGAGAGGGAATTCTGAAAGAGAGAGGGGAAAAGAGAGAAGGGAAGAGAGAGCAAATGAGAGAGGGAAAGAGACAGGGAAAGAGAGAGGGGAAGTGAAAGTTATAGTGGCTTAAATTAGTAGTTTTACGCTGGTAGTACTCATCCGATATTCGGTTTTACCCAAAAGCATTAAGTTTATATTGTAAACCATAAAGACGTTATCAATTCATTTTTATCACCAAGGCTTCCGATAAGGCCAACACGCCTGGTTTAACTTGATACGAGTTTCATGTACAGTCAGTCGCACGCGAGTCGCGATGTTCATACACATGGAGTTTATAGCAACGGAATAAGGTTGATATTTGTATGCACATTATACAATGACATGAATTCACGTAACGTGGCTGTTTACGTATCTGTTACATTGTGTTTATATACTTTGTTAATATACCGTTTTCGAGGAAATATTATGGCCACTGTGGCATTAGAGTGTTTTTCTATCAAATCACCATGCTTTGTAGTGGGTGAATAGGTATACTTAGTAAACGTTTTTTTGCTGTGAATCGTTAAGTTAAACTTTTCACGAGCACTTGTTTGCTTTAACATAAGAGAACGTAAAATCACGCATGTAATACCCGAAGTAAGGCACAGGAGTGTAGTACACTCCCACGTTTCATCAGTTACGTTTACGTCCCATAATGGAATAGGTGGTGAGTCTATTGCCATACAGCGGGCACTAACGCAGACTCTGAGCCACTACTAGAAATATTACGGGAATTTTACGCCAGTAACCAACCGACTACCGACAAAGAGTAAATAGACGAGTCTCCTATAATATTGAAAGTATCCTTGTTCACTATAAACATACAGCACACAAGCGTGGCCTGGCGGAAGTTACACAAGCCACTTTACACAACTGTATCTCAATTACTATGAATTAACTTTAATTTATATAAGTCTAGTGCTGGTAATCATATTATAACTTCAGTTTGTTTTATGATTATCTGCTGTTTAAAATTCATGTAATAAAAATCATTATTTAGTTACTTTAGGGGCAGACCTCAAAACGCTTCGTATATTTTAGATGGCGCTGTATAATAAGATACGCTGTGTAATGTATTCCATCTCATTCTTTTACACGTTCAATCCTACAGACATATGTGTATGTTTGTCTCTTTCTACGTAACGCCTCACTTTTAGTTAACACTCGATTTTACTCCTCATAAATTGTCCGTACCGGGGCCTTTAACTCAAATCGTTTGTTAAGGAGTAAAAATTGAGTATATTGTGTAACATAAAACGAACACAGGAAATGATGTCGATACGTCTATATTAGCATACATGTTTTTCTCATCGGAAAAAATATAGTATGAATACGACAAATAAACTTACCCGTACAAATATACTTTAATGGTACTGCAAACGTGCGTATATGAAAAGAGGGATGAATATAGAATAAGCACATTAGCTCCGGCAGCATCCGGCACTCTCCGCCTAACCCGTAAGGAACTTGGCGTGATGGTATAATAACGATTTTAAACATAATGACAGGGTAAGAGCGGTTTTATTGTTTTACTAATTGCCAGAAATCGCTGAGCAGCTTCGGCACAAAGGTTGCACAGTGGAGTATCAAGCGATCCTTGATCGAAAAGTAGGGGTAGGCACTTAGCGGTATACTTGAAGAGGAATCAATAGGTTGAGTGGAGCCGAGGGGAAGCCTTTGCGGTGAGAGTTTGGCTAATGAACGGTCCGACGGACGCTGTTTGTTGATAATGTAACGTACAGCTCAGCACCGGTTTGATTTTGATCTTACAATTTAATTTAATAATCAAACGCTGCTGGACGAGGATTTGAGGGAGGGGAGATTCAAGGGCGGTTACTTTACATATTTTAAGCACATATTTGTGTTGTAACAAACGTAACTTCACGCCTGTAATCCTTGAAGAGGTAGGCAGAGAAGTGTAGTAGACTCTCACATCAGTAAACGTTTACGTACCATTATAAAATAGGTTATGAGTCTATTGTCATACATCGGGCACAAATCAGACTCCAAACCGCTACTAGAAATTTCTACTAGAAAATATATATTATAAAAAAATAATAGAACCCGGACCCAGACTGTGAACCTAGGACCTTTCCATCGGCAGTTGCGCTTGCAACCAACACGACCAACGAGGCAGATAAATATGTTTTATAAAATAGTGTTTATAAAATGTAGCTCTTATCTTTATGTAGCCTCCCTCCAAAAATTTGAATACATCTAACGTTTAATGACTATATTTGATAATATTCTAACAAAGGATGACACGAGCAGACTGCACACACGCAAAAACGTGAATAACAGTTTTTTTTTATAAGGAATGGTATGTATCATCACGCCACTATTCCCCCTGAAGAGATAGTATAGTGTAGTATACTTCCACAATTCACCTGTTATGTTTTGCATCCCACCATGCAATGGGGGGTAAGCCTTTGCCATACAACGGGCACCACTCCAGATTCCGTGCTACAACTGTTAATTTCAACCGACAAGTACCCAAAAGTATTTAACCTCGGGGATCGATCCTCTTGCTCAGCACTGCGCTTGCAAGTACTAGGCCAACGGGGCAGTCAAGTAGTCAAGAACTCAGTAAGAACTCATCGCCATTTAAGTTTTATCCTTTAAATAGATAAGATAATATAAAGTACACAGCCGACATGTTTGTAGTGGTTTTATACGCTTCTACGTTTTCTTACGATATATTTCCGGAGAGCTCCGACATGTTCCAAGAAGGACGTCAAAAGAGCTTACCTTCGACGCTAGCAACGCATTGGCAATTCTTTGGTGTGGTACATGTCCGTAAGCGGCACTGACTGAGGTGGGCCGTTTCCGGGTTCAAATAAACCAGCTAAGTTCCGCTGTTTGCGAATTCCAAAATCGCAGCGTGACACACAAACGATTATCAGCGCGGCAATTGGTCCGCTTCATGCAATTGCGTGAGATATTGGCTAGTTAATACATCAATCGGGCGGCGGCGGCGCGCTCCACAGATTAGCCATTACCGATGCGCCACCAATTACAACAGATTAGCGAGTGCTTTGAAGTCGATCGAGCGATTCTGTGTGACGATTCAATTAACCGCTACCAGGTAAACGATACTCAGTTCTAGATAAACGTGTCAAGAATAAGCTTAATTGATGTAAAAAGACGAATTTTTTACGTGCAAAGTTGAGGTTATTGTCCATTTTTTGGGTGAATAGTAACAACTGTCCTATGATATAGAGTAGTAATTTGGTAGGCAGCGGTCACAAACTGCCGCTGCCTCTCACAAATATCTGGTACCAACCAAGAATAGGTTTATAGGAATGGGGCTGATGGCGTCCATTCGGTTATTCATTTTGAATAGGACTATTACATTGTATGTTCGTTAATAGTACTGTGGAAATATCATTGATAGTTACATGAGTCCACTTAACTTATAAATATTATGGTATGACGATTGCAGCAGAAATAGTTAGTATCGGTCCTGGCCTTGTTAGACTATAATGTGACTTAATGAAATGGTATGTCTACAACATGTGTGTCCTACCGCAACTCTAAGACATGATGCATAATAAAATTAGATATTTCTACAATGAGCGTTCATATACAACACACTATGGAGTGACGTTTGCTCGTACGAGTACAGTCAGAGACAAAAGCAGCAATAAAATGACGAACAATAATCAAGATCTTTTATTATTGTGCTGTAACCATGTGTACTATTGCTTATATATATGTATATATATATGTATATACACATATTTGTATATAATATAATATTATACGGATAACATAAACAGGGCAATCTGATCCCAAACTAAGCAGACTCAGTATTCTAGTAACAAGGACCACCAACAAACATAAATGTACACATTTTTAAACTCGTACTATAACTTTACACCAATACACAAGAGCACGCGAAAACTAACGCTCGTGATCTTCACGCAAATATTAGCTGTGGACGGAAATGAAACCATGAACCTAAATGTCGCGATCGAGCCAGGAGCGGCTTGAGGAAAATACCGAATCGCCTAAAGAAATCTTACCTACTTCATAGCGCGTCTCTTTCATCGAGCTCCAATTTCGTTTTGTAACACAACGGATGTAGGTGACCGCAGCGAGCGCCGGCCGCGCCGTGATGTCAGGGTTAACTAATTGCGAGGGGTGGGTGAATGTGCGAACTCGCCAAATGAAGATTTATCATCCCCCGGTCCTTTGGGCCGCTTGCTGGGATCGCAGCCATTTTTGATTTCACGTGTTAGATCTAAAAATTTATTATAATTGGTTTGTTTATCTCTTACATCCTTATTGGTATTGGTTTGTATACGTACATATATACGTAGAAGCACGTCAGGTCTGTAGGGACTGTATTTAACGTTCGGTGTTCTCTGCCTGCCCCGAAAGGGACCTGGCGTGATGATATGTAAGCATGTATACAACTCGCTGGGATAAGAAGGATAATTCTTTAGAAAGTTTTAACGAATTACAGATAGATGTATTAAATCTGGTGTTTGTACTTTAACAGCTCGTCCTTGACCCATTATTATGTATGTTACAAAGTGACGACTAAGTTATATACATATATATAGTTATAAATAACGTAACATCACGTATGTAATCCCCGAAGAGATAAACAGAGAAGTGTAGTACACTTCCGCG